>CAUYLZ010058486.1:0-56322 GCA_963573645.1 Pithecia hirsuta
TATGTGTGTGTATATATATAGTATATATACATATTATTTCTAAATTTTTTTTCAATAAGTTTTCAGTTTTCTTTGGATTTATTTTTAGTTTTTGTGCCAAGATTCAGGAAGTGTTCTAGTTGCTGGATGGATAAAAGCCATCATAACTTCATCCTTTTCCTCAAGTGTCTCACGGTCTTGTGTGGTAACCATACACACAGAAGAATTACATGAAAGGGCTTAAAGTGAAGAATTAGAAGTCTTTTAGGAGTATAATGAGAATGCATATTGAGACACAAAGAGAAAAGCTGCAGACTGAGATGGACTGGGGATGAATGGTCAAAGAAGAAACAGGAAACTTGAGAGAGCTGTCTCCTTGTGAGTGTAGGGTTCATCTGTTTTTGACAATTCCACTAATTTTTGGGTTCACATTCTTTGTTCTTTCAATGTAACCCAGAATGACATCTATGCCTTTCATCTGTAAAATAACAAGAACAGTGGGCTCTAGGAACACAGACTAAGACCCCTTAACCACAGCCAGAGGTAGGTGGGTAGGATCAGCATAGGCTCCTCTCAGAGGATGTGATTGTGAAGTAGATACTATTATTATCCCAATTTACAGAAGAGTTGTCTGAGAGCCAGAGAGGTTATGTAACTTGCCCAAGGTCTCACAGCAAGGCAGAGGTGGAAACCGTTTTCAACCCCAGGTGTGTCTGGTGCCAGTGTCTCATGCGGTTTGCATTACCTTGAGCTCACTCTTAGTGACAATGTCATTCGTTTTTAATCTCAGACACCAGTTCCAGGCACTGCTTGCCTTGGAATTGTTTTTAAAAAATTGCTGAATACAGTGAAGAAACTTATTGGAAGACATCTTCCAAGGAAAGACCCCCAAATACTGACACTTATTGGAAACAATGACTTAAGTGATAGGACCAGGATGGGAGTGCTGGTGTGCCTTATCTGACTCCAAAGACTATGTCATTTTCACTACATGTGTTAGTGCAGAATGTTAAATCCCCTTTTGTTTTTCTTCTCTTTAGTGAAGCTGAAAATTCACCAGGATTGGGCGAGATTTTTGTTTGTTTGTTTTTGAGGCGGAGTCTTACTCTGTCACCCAGGCTGGAGTGCAGTGGTGCGATCTTGGCTCATTGCAACCTCCACCTTCTGGATTCAAGTGATCCTCATGCGTCAGCCTCCCAAGTAGCTGGGATTACAGGAACCCCCAGCATGCTGGGCTGCTTTTTGTACTTTTAGCAGAGATGGGGTTTCGCCATATTGGCCAGGTTGGTCTTGAACTCCTGACGGGTGATCTGTGCGCCTTGGCCTCCCAAAGGAGGGATTACAGGTGTGAGCCACCATGTCTGGCCTAAGATTTTTGCTTTAAGTAGAGTTTTAGAATGATGTTTTAGTTCTCAGAATTTATTTTTCCTACCTCAGTTACACTCTACTTAGTTTCTTTATAAAAATACATAAATGTTCTTTATTTGATGTATACAATTAATGGTAACAACTGTGATTTACTCATCTACTATATATTCTTGTAGCACCTTTGAAATAAGTAGTATTATCCCTATTTTATGTAATAATAATTGCTAACTTTAATGACCGCCTAACATTTGTATAGTGCTAGTCTATCAGGTTTCATCCCAATTTTTTTTCTTCTTCTTTCTCTCTTTTCTCCCCCCTCATCTTGATGCCTATGTAGTCATGACCAGTTTCATCCTAATTTAATTATTCCAGAAGCTCTAAGAGAGATGAATTATTATGGAGCTTATTTTTCAAATGAGAGAACTGAGGTACAGAGACAGTCAGAAAATTTCCCATGATCACACTAGAAGTTAGTAGTGAAGCTGATGCGAACCAGGCAATCTGACCCTGGAGTCATGTGTTTCTCTCTCCCACTTACTCATAAGTGCACCATGAGTCAATTCACTACTTGGAGGAGGACATAGGAGCTTGGTCAAGCCCCGCTGCTGTGAAGTTGGCAGCAGAGATTCAAATCCAGGTATGTGTGATTCTAGATCACACATACTCTACTCCCCTTGTTCCTTTCCCTCAAAATGGTTGCCCCTTCTATTTCATTGACACTGTACAGTAAACAGATATTTATTAAACACCTACAGTAGAGTGAGGCTTAGAGAGGAAAATCAGAGAAATAGCTCTGCCCTGCAAGCTCTTACAATCTAGTGGGAGAGACAAACACATAAAGAGATAATTTTATTAGAGTGTTGTAAATGTTATGGTAAAGAAAGACTTTATGGAAGAGGTGGCACTTCATTTATGTGTAAATGGATAAGCAGATGGTTTAAGGGATGCGGGGGTAATTCAGACAAAAGAATGGTATGAGCAATGGCTCAGAGATTGGAAATAGAATGGTGTGTGGGCGAAGGGGAGCTACAAATGCATGTGTTAAATGTGAATGGAAAAGGTGTAGGGAGATGATTTTAATGAGGTTAGCAAGAGGAAGATTATAAGGACCCTTGAATGCCATGCTAAGGACTCAAAGACATATATCATGTCACCTCTACTGTGACCTTCCTTCCCAATTCCTATTCTTGGCATCTCAGAACTTCCTGAGGCTTGTTAGAACAGACTATAAGAGGATGATATTTTTGGTTCCTAGTGGGTAGGGTGGGGAGGGACATCCAGAAGGAATGAGCCAGCAGGCAGGAAAGAGTACAGGTAGAGACTACATAATGGAAGAAGCGTTTATATCAGTGTGTCAGAGAAAGAAGATGCAAGAGATTGCCGATTTACTGAAATCCTCATTCTTATTCTTATTCATTCTTATTCTGAAGGTTCCACGATGCCTGCAGAAGTTCTAGGCCTCACATCTGGTGAGTATGAAAGGAATATGTGTGTGTGTGTACATATGTAGGATAGAACGAACCCGAAGCTAAGTCTGATTTCTAGATCTAGGTTGGTATAGAGTGAAAAATAATTGGCTATGGTGGCATAGGAGCCAGACGATGGGGTGGGGCAGAGCTAACTTACACTTAACATATCTATATCTACATTTTTCCCAGTAAGAGCATGAGGCTAAAGGTAAGTCCAGTATTCAGAAGGGAATTGCCAGTGTTTGCTTCCATCCCTGAACAACCAACCAGGGATGAACCTTTTGACTTACACATTCTTTTAGTAGCTATAGTAAGTCTTGGTTGTGCTCTGATCTGGAAGCCAGTAAAGATACATAAATTTATGCAAATCATAAATTCACAAGCTGATGGTTTTTCTTTTTTTATTTTAATTTTTGTGGGTACTATTATGTGTGTGTATTTATGGGGTACATATTTTGATACAGGAATACAATGCATTGTAATCAGGGAAAATAAGGTATTCATCACCTCAGGCATTTACCCTTTCTTTGTGTTCCAATGCAATTATACACTTTTATTTATTTTAAAATGTGTAATAAATTGTGGACTACCGTCATCCTGTAGTGCTATCAAATCTGGATCTTATTGATTCTGTCTATGATTTTGTCCCTGTTTACCATCGGCACTCACTCATTCCCACCCACTACCCATCTTGGCCTCTGGTAACCATTACTCTACTGTCTATCTCAGTGAGTTCAATTGTTTAAGTTTTTAGCTCCCACAAATAAGTGAGAACATTCAAAATTTGCCTTTCTGTGCCTGGCTTATTTTACTTCACAGAATGACCTGCAGTTCCATCCATGGTGCAAATGACAGGATCTCATTCTTTTTTGATGGCTGAATAGTACCCCATTGTGTACATGTACCACATTTTCTTTATCCATTAATCTGTTCATCTGGATACTTAGGTTGCTTCAGGGACTTGGTTACTGTGAATAGTGTAGCAATAAATATGGGAGTACAGATACCTCTTTGATATACTAATTTCCTTTCTTTGGGGTACATATCTAGCAGTTGGATTGTTGGATCATATGATAGTTCTATTTTTAGTTTATTGAGGAACTTCCAAACTGTTCATCATAGTGGTTGTGCTAATTTACATTCCCACTAATAGTGTATGATGATTCTTTTTTCTCCACGTCCTCACTAGCATTTGTTGTTGTCTATCTTTTGGGGAAAAAAAATGTTATTTTAACGAGGTGAGATGATATCTCATCGTAGCTTTGATTTGCATTTCTCTGATAATCATTGATGTTGAGCACCTTTTCATATGTCTGTTTGCCATTTGTACGTCTTATTTTGAGAAATGTCTATTCAGATCTTTTGCTCATTTTAATTGGATTATTAGACTTTTTGCTGTTGAGATGTTGAGCTCCTTATATATTCTGGTTATTAAGCTCTTGTCAGGTGGATGGTTTGCAAATATTTTCTCCCATTTTGTGGGTTGTCTCTTCATTTTTTGATTGTTTGCTTTGCTTTGCAGAAGCTTTTGAACTTGATGTGATCCCATGTGTCCATTTTTGCTTTGGTTGCCTGTGCTTGTGGGGTATTATTCCAGAAATCTTTGCCCAGTCCAATGTCCTGGACAGTTTTCCCAATGTTTTCTTTTAGTGGTTTCATAGTCCAAGGTCTTAGTTTTAAGTCTGTAATTCATGATGATTTGATTCTTGCATATGTTGAAAGATAGGGGTCTAGTTTTATTCTTCTGCGTATGGATATTCAGTTTTCCTGGCATTATTAATTGAAGAGACTGTTCTTTCCTCAATGTATATTAAGGCACCTTTGTTCAAAATGAGTTCACTGTAGATGGATGGAGTTATATCTGGGTTCTCTCTTCTATTCCATTTGTCTATGTGTCTGTTTTTATGTCAGTACCATGCTGTTTTGGCTATTATATCTCTGTAGTAAGTATAATTTGAAGTCAGGTAATATAATTCCTCCAGTTTTGTTTTTTTTGCTCAGGATAGCTTTGGCTAATTGGGGTCTTTAATGATTCCACATAAATTTTAGGATTTTTTTCTGTTTCTGTGAAGAATGTCATTGGTATTTTGATAGGGATTGCATTGAATCTGTAGATTGCTTTGGGTACTGTGAACATTTTAACCTCATTAATTCTTCCAATCCATGGATGTGGCAGATATTTCCATTTTTTTGTGTTCTCTTCTATTTCTTTCATCAATGTTTTATTTTTATTGCAGAGATCTTTCACTTCTTTGGTCAAGTTAATTCCTATGTATTTAATTTTATTTGCAGTTATTGTAAATGGGATTACTTTTTAATTTCTTTTTCAGATTGTTTGCTGTTGGCATATAGGAGTGCTACAGAATTTTGTACATTGATATCGTATCTTGGAACTTTACTGAATTTATCAGTTTTAATAGGTCTTGGGTGGAGTCTTTAGGTGTTTCCAAATATAAGATCACATCATCTGTAAACAAGGAGAATTTAATTTCTTCCTTTCCAATTTGGATGCCCTTTATTTCTTTCTGTAGTCTGATTGTGCTAGATAGGACTTCTGGCACAGTGTTGAAAGTGGGCATCCTTTATCATGTTCCAGTTCTCAGAGGAAAGGCTTTTGCTTTTTCCTTATTCAGTGTGATACTAACTGTGGGTCTGTCGTATATGGCTTTTATTGTGTCTGGTATGTTCCTTCTATCCTCAGTTTTTTTGAGAGTTCTATCATGAAGGAATATAGAATTATATCAAATGTGTTTTCAGCATCAATTGAAATGATCATACAGATTTTCTCCTTCATTCTATTGATAGGATGTATCACATTGATTTGTGTGTGTTGAATCATCCTTGCATCCCTGGGATAAATCCCATTTAGTCATAATAAATGATCTTTTTAATGTGTTGTTGAATTTGGTTTGCTAGCATTTTGTTGAAGACTTTTATATCAATATTCACCAGAGATATTGGCCTGTAGTTTTCTTTCTTTTGATGAGTCATTGTTTTTGGTATCAGGGTAATACTGGCCACATAGAATGAGTTTGGAAATAGTCCCTGCTCCTCTATTTTCAGGATAGCTTGAGTAGAATTGGTATTAGTTCTTATTTAAATGATTGGTAAAAGTCCACAGTGATGCCATTGGATCTCAGAGTTTTCTTTGCTGGCAGACATTTTACTTACAGCTTCTCATTATTTGTATTGGTCTGTTCTGATTTTAGATTTCTTCATGGTTCAATCTTGATAGGTTGTACATGTCTAGGAATTTATCAATTTCTGCTAGATTTACTAATTTTTCGGCATATAATTTATCATAGTAGCTTATAATGATCCTCTGAATTTCTGAGGTATTGGTTTGTAATGTCTCCTTTTTCATCTCTAATTTTATTTATTTGGGTCTGCTCTTTTTCTTGGTCTGGGTAAAGGTCTTCTGATTTTGTTTATCTTTTCAAGAAACCAACTTTTTAATTGATCTTTTGTATCTTTTATTTCAATTTTATTTATTTCTGCTCTGATTTTTATTATTCTACTAATTTTGGGTTTGGCTTGCTCTTTTCTAGTTCTTTAAGAGGCATCATTAGGTTGATGATTTGAAATTTTTTTAGTTTTTTGATATAGGCACTTATAAACTTTCCTCTTAGTACTTCTTTCACTGTATCTCACAGGTTTTGCTATGAGATGTGATCTCATCCCAATTAAAATGGCTATTGTCTTTTCTTTTTAACTTTTATTTTAGGTTCATGGGTACATGTGCAGGTTTGTTATATAGGTAAACTCATGTCATGGGGGTTTTGTGTACTGATTAGTTCATTACCCAGGTACTAAGCACACTACCCAATAATTATTTTTTTCTAATCCTCTCTTTCCTTCCGCCTTCCTCAAGTAGGGCCCAGTTTCTGTTGTTCCCCTTTTAATGTCAATTTGTTCTCATTATTTAGCTTCCACTTATAAGTGAGAACATGTGGTATTTGGTTTTCTGTTCTTGTGTGTGTTTGCTAAGAATAATGGTCTCTAGCTCCATCAATTGTTCCTGCAAAGGGCATGATGTCATTCTTTTTGATGGCTGCCTAGTATTTCATGGTACATATGTACCACACTTTCTTTATCCAGTCTACTATTGATGGGCATTTAGGCTGATTTGATGTCTTTGCTATTGTGAATAGTGCTGCAGTGAACATACACATACATGTGTCTTCATGGTAGAAAAATTTATGCTCTCTTGGGTATATACTTACTAATTGGATTGTTGAGTCAAATGATAGTTCTGTTTTAGTTCTTTGAGGAATTGACACATTGTCTTTCATAGTGGTTGCAGTAATTTGGATTTTCACCAGCAGTGTAGAAATGTCCCTTTCTCTCTGGAGCTTGCTAGCATCTGTTATTTTCTGACTTTTCAACAGTTGCCATTCTGACTGGTGTGAGATGATATCTCATGTGGTTTTGATTTGCATTTCTCTAGCAATCAGTGACATTGAGCTTTTTTACTTATGCTTGTTGGCTGCATGCATGGAAGTCTTCTTTTGAGAAGTGTCTGTTTATGTTCTTTGCCCACTTTTTAATGTTTTTTTTTTTCTCGTAAATTTGTTTCAGTTTCTTATAGATTCTGGATATTAGACCTTCATCAGATGCATAGTTTGCAAATATCTTCTCCCATTCTGTAGGTTATTTGTTCACCCTGTTGATAGCTTTTTATTGTTGTTGTTCTACATAGGGTCCTCAGTTTAACTGAAACTCATTTGTCAATTTTTCTTTTGTTGCAATTGCTTTGAATGTCTTAGTCGTATCTTTCCCAGTTCCTATCCAGAATGGTATTCCTAGGTTATATTCCAGTGTTTTTATGGTTTGGGGTTTTACATTTAAGTGTTTAATCCATCTTGAGTTGATTTTTATATATGGTATAAGGAAGGGTTCCAGTTTCAATCTTCTGCATATGGCTAGCCAGTTATCCCAGCACCATGTATTGAATAGGAAGTCCTTTTCCCATTGCTTATTTTTGTCAGTTTTGTTGAAGATTAGATGGTTGTTAGTGTGCACGTTATTTCTGGAATCTCTATTCTGTTCTATTGGTCTATGTGTCTGTCTGTTTTTGTACCAGTACCATGCTGTTTTGATTAATGTAGCCATGTAGTATAGTTTGCAGTTGGATAATGTGATGCCTCCAACTTTGTTCTGTTGCTTAGGATTGCCTTGGCTATTCGGATTCTGTTTTGGTTCCATATGAACTGTAAAATAGTTTCTTCTAGTTCTGTTAAGAATGTTGTTGATAGTTTGATAGGAATAGCATTGAATCTATAAATTTCGTTGGGCAGTATGGCCTAAAGTCACTATTATGAAAAAGATGAAAGATAATGAATGCTGGCAAGGATGCAGAGAAAAGGGAATGCCCATAGATACAGTTTGGCTCTGTGTCCCCACCCAAATCTCATTTTGAATTGTAATCCCCATAATCCCCATGTGTTAAGTGCATGACCAGGTGGAGGTAATTGGATCATGGGGCCATTTCTCCCATGCTGTTCTCATGTTAGTGAGTGAGTGCCTTTGATGGTAGTGCCTTTGTCTGGCTTTGGTATCAGGATAATGCTGGTCTCATAGAATGACTGTAGACATGTTCCCTCCTTTAATTTTTATGGAAGCATTTCAGAAGGACTGGTACTAGTTCTTCTTTTAACTGTTTGATAGAATTCAGCAATGAAGCATTCTGGTCCAGGGGCTTTCTTGGTTTGATGGTTATTTATTACTGATATAATCCCTTTACTAGTTATAAGTCTGTTTAAAATTTCTACTTCTTCTGGATTCAGTTTTGGTAAATTATGTGTTTCTAGGAATTTATCCATTTCATTTAGGTCATATTGTTGGTGTGCAATTATTCATACTATTTCTCTGTATTTCCTGGACTTGAATATTGGCCTGCCTTGCTAGGTTGGGGAAGTTTTCATGGATAATATCCTGAAGAGTATTTTCCAGCTTGGATTCATTCTCTCCGTCACATTCAGGTACACCTATCAAATGTAGATTAGGTCTTTTCACATAGTCCCATATTTCTTGGAGACTTTGTTCATTCCTGTTTACCCTTTTTTCTCTAATCTTGCCTTCTCGTTTTATTTCATTGAGTTAGTCTTCAACCTCTGATATCCTTTCTTCTGCATCGTCAATTGGGCTGTTGAAATTTGTGTATGCTTCGTGAAGTTCTCGTGTTGTGTTTTTCAGTTTCATCAATTCACTTATATTCCTAAGTTGTTTATTCCCGTTAGCATTTCGTCAGATATTTTTCCAAGTTCTTAGTTTCTTTGCATTGGGTTAGAACATGTTCTTTTAGCTCAGAGAAGTTTCTTATTACCCACCTTCTGAAGCCTGATTCTGTCAATTCATCACATTCATTCTCCATCCAGCCTTCTTCCCTTGCTGGTGAGGAGTTGTGATCCCTTGTAGGAGGAGAGGCATTCTGGTTTCAGGTGTTTTCATTCTTTTTGCACTGGTTTCTTCCCATCTTTGTGGATTTATCCACTTGTTGTCTTTGTAGCTGTTGACTTTCAGATTGAGTCTCTGAGTGGATGTTGATTGATGAAGTTTGTTGATGATGAAGTTATTTCTTTCTTAGTTTTCCTTCTAACATTCAGGCCCCTCTGCTGTAGGACTGCTGCGGTCCGTTCCGGTTCCTGCTTGCCTGGGCATCACCTGCAACTGCTGCACAACAGTAAGGGTTGCTGCAAGTTTCTTCTTCTGCTCTCTCTGTCCCAGAAGGATACCTGCCAGATGTCAGTCTGAGCTCTCCTTTATGAGGTGACTCTTTGGATATGTGGGGGTCTGGGAGCTGCTTGAGGAGACAGTCTGTCCTTTATAGGAGCTCACCTGCTGAGCTGTGAGCTCCGTTGTTCATTCAGAGCTGCTGGGCAGGAACGTTTAAGTCTGCTGCAGCAGAACTCATAACCCCCCCGCTTTTTTTTCCCCAGGTGCTCTGTCCCAGGGATTTAGGACTTTATTTATGAGTTTCTGTTGTGCTGTCACCTTTTTTCAGGGCTGCCCTGCCCAGCCAGGAGGCAGCCTGGTCATTGTCTGCCTGCAGAGGCTTTGCTGAGCAGGTGTGGGCTCTGCCCAGCTGCCATGTGAACTTCCCTGCAGTCTTGTTTATACAGGTATAGTTAAACTGCCTCGGCCATGGAGGCCCACCTCCGTAATGGTGGACTCTCTCTGTAATGGTGGGCTGCCTCAACAATGGCGGACTACCTCCGTAATGGTGGACTGCCTCGGTAATGGCGGACACCCCTTCCCCACAGAGCTGAACCGTCCTGGGTTCAGCTGCACTTGCTGTGAATCTCTCAATCCAGAGTGTTTCAGATTGCTATTTTTTTGTGGGGGTGGGTCCAGCCGAGCCTGATCTCCTGGTTCCTTGCCTCAGTGCCCTTTTTTTTTTGAGTTGAATGGGTGACTCTGTCACAGTTGTTCCAGTTGCCTATTGAAAAGGCACCAGGATCTGTGTGATTTTTTGTGCAGCGACCCACTGCGCCAGCTGAAACAGCTGTGCAGAGATTCATGGTGCTTTTTTGCCCGGGAATCTCCTGGCCTGGCTCCCTGTTTCAGTCACCTTTTTTTAATCAGTTGAATGGGTGACTCTATCCTAGGAGCCCCAATCGCCAGCTAAAACGGCGCCTGGACCCCGTATTTTGTGCGGAGATCTGCTGTGGCGGGGCAGTGGCCAAAACAGCGGCACCACCAAAATAGCCTCGCCGGCCAAAACAGCCATGCTGGCTACCCATGGGGCTCCTCCACCTGGGAATCTCCTGATCTGTAGGCAATAAAAATCCGTCTGGAAATGTAGCGTCCACTTGTCCTCCGCGCTTTTGCTGGGAGCTGCAATCCTGAGCTGCTCCTAATAAGCTATCTTTGAGATTCTTGTTTTGTTTTTTAATTCATTAATTGATTTTGTTGATACCATTCTGTCTATACAATATGTCTATTCAGTAGCCACAATCTAGTAATAATTACAAATTTATTTTAAACTAATTATATAAAAGAACACAATCAATCTGATTTCAAAACTTGTATTAATCAAGGGTACGTGAATTAGTGGACAGAAAGATCACAACAAAATACAATAGAGAATCCAGAAACAGACTCATACAAATATGCCCAAGCAATTTTGTCAGAGGTGCAAATTAATTCAAACAAGGAGCATAATCTTTTCAACAAATGTTGCCAGAGAAACTAGACATCCATAGGAAAAGGAAGGAGGGAGGGAAGGAAGGAAGGAGGGAAGGAGGGAGGGAAGGAAAGAAGGAAGGAAGGAAAGAGGGAGGGGAGAGAGAGAAAGAAAAAACCTAAGTCTTACACTTCATACAAAAATTAGAAGTTAACTCAAAATGAGTTGTCAACTATAGACCCAAATCTTCAGTAGGTAAAGGTAGGCAAAGACTTATATTTAAAAAATGATTAATGAAGAACAAATTGATAAACTGGATGGACCTCGGATAAAAAAGCAAGTTTACAGGCCAGGCATCCTGGCTTACCCTGTAGTCTCAACACTTTGAAGACCCTTGAGTCTAAGAGTTAGACACCATCCTGGGCAAGATATTGAGATCCCATCTCTCCAAAAAAAAAAAAAAAACCCACCAAAACATGAAAAATTACAAAAAGGCAAGTTACAGAGTGGGCATAACCACCTGCAAACCAATACCTGACAAAGGACTAGAACCTAGAATATGCAAAGAACCCTCAAAACTCAACAGTAAGAAACCAAATGATCCAATTAGAAAATGTGGTAAAGACGTGAAAAGACATTTCACTGGAGAGGATATGCAGATGTCAAATAAGCACAAGAAAAGATGTTCAATGTCATTAGGCATTAAGGAAATGCAAATTAAAACCACAGTAAGCTATCACTGCATGCCTACATACCTAATCAGAATGGCTAAAATAGCAATTAGTAACATCAAATGCTTGTCAATCTACAGAGAAAGCAGATTACTCGCTCATTCCTGGTGAGCATGTAATATGCTGTAGCCACTCTGGAAAATAGTGTAACAGTTCCCTACAATACAATAATCATACTCTTGAGCAATTGTAATAAAAATTCAAAGAAATGAAAATTTGTGTTCACACAAAAATCTGTACATGAAAGTTTATAGGAGCTTTGTAATGACTAAAACCTGAAAACTACCCAGATGTGCTTTAGTGGGTGAACAGTTAAATACTGGTAATCTGTATCATGGAATGATACTCAACAATAGCAAATGAATACACTATTTAAACAACAATCTGGATGAATCTCCAGAGGATTTTTCTTTATGAATGAAGCCAATAGCAAAAGGTTGCATACTGTAAGATCCCATTTATATGATATTGATATGATAAAATATAGAAATGGAACACAAATTGGTGATTGGGAGAAGTTTACAAAAGGGGAAGGCAAGAGGGAACTGGATGTGCTTATAAAAGGACAAGGACTGATCCTGATGGAGGAGCTGAGTATCTCGATTGTATCAATGTCAATAACCTGGTTGTTGAATCGAACCATAATTTTGCATGATGTTACTGTTGATGGGGAACTGCACAAGGGATACATGGGATCTGTTTGTATGATTTGTTGCAGCTGTGTGTGAATCCACAGCTACCTCAAAACAAAATTTTGCTTTAAAAATGAGGACAGGAGTGCTTAGCCAAAGATACAAAAATACAATTAGGATAGAAAGAACATGATCTAGTGTTCTGTAGCACAATAGGACAATGGTAGTTAAACATAATTAATAGGATATTTCAAAATAACTAAAGTAGTGGATTTGGAATGTTCCCAACAAAAAGAAATGATAAATGTATGAAGTGATAGATATTCCAAATACCCTGATTTGATCATAACACAATATATGCTTGTATCAAAATATCACATATATTCTATAAATATTCCCAAAGAATTACAAATTTTAAAAAGATCATAAAACTTTTGAGAGATAAATATATTCATTATCCAAATTTTGGAGATGATTACTGCATGAACATATGTGTGAAAATGTAGCACATCATACCCTTTAAACATGTGCAGTTGTATACCTCAATAAAGCTTTAACAAATTGCAACACCCAAGACCCGCTCTACCCTTTTTCCCCATCAAAGAGTTGGATAGTATCTATTCAGCTAAAGACTAAATTAATGAACTAGATGATAAAGCAGAAGTAATATACAGAATTTTAAAAAGGAGTTATGAAAAAAGTATAGAAAAGTAGGTGAGAGAACAAAGTATACATGAAAAAGATCAGCATATGTGTAATAGTCCACACAAAAGGAGAATTAGACAAAAGTAAGATTTTTGAATAAAAAATTTCCAGTTTACTGAAACATTAAGCTACAAGTTCAAGAAATTCTATATGATAATTTCTATTTCTTTATCAAACAGGATAAAGAAAATCAATATTTTAAGAAAAATATTTACTAAAATAGGAACTGATACTTCATAGTATAATTTATTTTTAAAATATTGGCTTAATAAGCTAGCTAGAATAGTTAAAAATAAAAGTATAAAAGTATGAGTTACTGAAATACATTAAAAAGATAAGGCCATGTGGTGCTAACGTATGAATAGATAAGTAGAATGAACAAAATTAAAACAAATACAAATGGTTTCTAAGAAATGTAAGTTAAAAAGATAGTAATTAAAAGAATATGGGGGGGATTATTTAATAAATGCCATAAAGCAACTATTTAGCCAGAGGGAAAAACAAAGTTGAAGTCATACCTGAAATTTAGAACAAAAAAATTTCAGCTACATCAAAATGTAAATGTAGAAATATAAATTTCACATGCAAAATTCTTTTGCTAAAAATTACTCAACAAATGGAGGATCTATGTAGGATAAATTACCATATGCAAAGTCAAGAGACAAACTGGGAAAATGTAACTGTGGGTCGTATCATCCAAAATTTTAACTCCACTAATATCAATGGAAAAGTAACACCAATGGTATCAGATAATAGGGGTGCTTGCTAAAGACTCACTAACCAAAATTACAGTGTTTAAAAAATCTACAGTTTATTACAATATAAGGATAGAATTTAGCAATGGCATTAAAGTAAGGGTATGTATCAGCCAAAGTCTGTTTCACAAGAGGTCTGGAAAGGTCAGGTGCAGGTGCCTGTTCCTCGCTAAGTGTCCTATCAAGACTCCATTTCTCGTTTCGATCATGAGCCACTGACATGTAAAGGAACCTTGGTACCAAGGAGCCAAAATGGAGTCTCAGCTGAAAATTTTTATATTCCTGCCAGAGAACCCACCTCAGCAGCAGAGTTCTCTCAGGATCTCATTGTAACCAGGGCAAAGCATCAATCACATTGTCATCAATAAACAATGCTAACAAGCTAGTGTAATGTGGCCTCCAAATTCCCGTACTTGTGATTACAAAGCTACACTGTGAATCAATATGTTCAGGTTTGTCTAGAGATCAGTTCCATGTGGGAGCTTTAGAAACACTGCTCAGGCTGATTCCAGGTCTGCTGGAATTAATATTCATGGCACAATAAAACAGCAAGAAAAAGACAAGAAACGCAACAAGGGTAACGAATTACAAAGGATATAATCACAGACTTCATAGAAAAGGAAATACATCTGACATTTCTTTTTATATATATATATATATATGTGTTTCAACTATAAACATAAAAAGATAATTGCAGCTTGAAATGATATGAGGTATCATTTGCAATAGTATTTGTAGATAGTAGATATTAGGTGTTTTTAAATATCCAATATAATTTGAATGCACACAAATTTTGATCCAGAAACTTACCTTCATAATATACTTTCACATGTGTGAAATTATATGTAACTAAGGTTCCCTATACTGTATTTCTTTCTGTAATACAAAATGATAGTCTAAAAGGCAATAGAAAACTACTAAAATAAATCATGATGGATCCATATAATGAAATCCTATACACTTAAAAGGCAGGAATGAGAAAACTGTACCGATACGAAATTTTGTCCATATGTACATTTAAATGATAAAAGGTGCAAAACCATGTGTAAACATATTGTTATCATTTTTGTAAAGGGGAGGGGAAATTTTATATTCATTAGCTTTTATTTGTAATATTTCATTTTGTTTCATTTGTAAAATTCTAACTATCTCCCAAAGAACAGAAATAAATTGGTAAATCCGGCTGTTTTGGGAGAGTGAAATTGGGTGAGTAAAAATAGGCGCAAGGAGAGATTTTGTTCTACTGGTAACAGTATATGTGCAATAAGTCAGATTGAAACACACACACACACACACACACACACACACACACACACACGAGTTTTATCCAGTCATTCAAATTTGTGAGTGTATCTTTAATACTAGTTAGGAGTTTCCTAATATATTTAGTGTAGGTATTACTTTATATTCAAGTTTAGATAGTTTTGAGCATAAAAATTTATTTGGAAAATAACAGTATTTACCCCAAAATTCTTATAACAATGCAGGACTAAGCTCTTTTAAACAATTCTGTGAAGTTGCTGTGGTTTAATCATTTATATTCTTTACAAGCATTTTAAAGCCCCCAAAATATATTTCTGTCTGTAGCATAGTTTGTGAAGTATTCTATGGTTACTTAATTGGCATTCAGTGACGCTTGTACATATAATTTAGAGAATTGACTTTCCTGTAGTGGATGCCATTTACATAATTACCAATGACAGAGGTAAAAGGTCAACCATAGTTCCTTCTGATTAAAATTTAATCAAGTAAATGTCTGAAGAATCACTGTGTGCCCAACAATGTTTCTGTATGTAGCAGGTCATTGCAAGCTTGAGTGAGGCCCACCTCTAAGCCATCAACCTTGAATACAGTGACAATATTCAATTTGGAGACCTACAAATCTAACATGTTCTTCAACCCCACAAATACCATTGTCTATACTGTTTACACTGTAACTTTTACAATGTTCAGGATATTGGTTGGCAGGGATTCCAAACGAAAAATATTGAAGAGCTTTAAACAACTCAACATCTGGGCCATGGAAGTTATGAATTAATTATTTATATTTATATTTATTTATTTATTTATTTATTTATTTTGAAACAGAGTCTCATTCTGTTGCCAGGCTGGAGTGCATGGTGCCATCTCAGCTCACTGCAACCTCCGTCTCCCTGGTTCAAGTGATTCTCCTGCCTCAGCCTCCCAAGTAGCTAGGGCTACAGGTGTGCACCACCACACTCAGCTAATTTTTGTATTTTTTTAGTAAAGACGGGATTTCACCATGTTGGCCAGGATGGTCTCAATCTCTTGACCTCGTGGTTGGCCCAGTTCGGCCTCCCAAAGTTCTGGGATTACAGGTGTGAGCCACCACGCTGGCCATTAATTATTTCTTGTTCTAAACACAGGGCCTGTCTATAAACCAGAGTTGTGGACACTTCAGCGTCTTTCCTTCTATAAAACTGCCAGAAACACTTGGTCACATTCTTGGTCTTTGGTTCCCCTTTTACACATTTGGTCATCTTTCTTTTGTGAATATATTCCTTCTTAAAACAGGTTTGATAAAACTGATTAAACATTGAGACTTACTTAGTTGTATCAGAGTCCTAAACTAAGCATATTGTTGATTTATGTTCTTCTCCAACTTCACCAGCGTGTTTTCAAATCACTCCTAAAGGTACATTACTTGTTCTCTCCATTATCTATGAAATATTTTCTTGCTTAACTCTCAGAATTTAAACATAAATTCAGAGCTTATTATTTAATCCATCCAATGGTCCGGTACATTTTAGCCAAATTAGGACAGTAAGATTAACTGACAGGAAACAATAAGCAGTCAAGGGAACGCTATAAATGATGAGAAGTCAAAGAAAGGAAAGATCTGAACAATTTTTATAGAAGAGGAAAAATTTTGGTAAAGACATCCCTGAATTAATTTTCTCTCTAAGTTAAAGGCCCATTGCAGGTAGAAATTATTATGTGAATTTTACTATATTCTGCCTCAGAGAAGCTGAAATTGAAAGTCCTGCAATGTGTGAACCATTCTGTTGCAGAGTTCAGCTTCACTGGGGTGATGCAGGGTTTATTCCAGGAAAGTATGATGCTAAAATTTTATGATAATGATAATAAAGTAAAAAGTTTACATTCAAAGCCCAAAACTGCACCCCTTTTCCAGACAATTTGGTTCCGAATGGAGAAAGTTGTTACTATGTCTCTGTAAATTGGAAATTTTGACACACCACTCGAGAGTTTTTTAATGGAAGACTCCCTGCTGCTACAAATAGACAGCAAAGAAGAAATGGTAAATACTGTTTTGTGGTTTTATGTTATTCTGAAAATATCATGTTACTTATTTTAAAAAAAGTCCCCAATTCTCCTAAGATCAAATTCCTCAATATTCTATAACAGTAGTATAATTGTAAAAATAAAGGTTTAAAAGACACAAAGCAATAATTAGTATGCTTTGTTTTCTTATTCCCCATCTCCCCACTCCCAATTTGATGCTGCTTTCCTCACGGATACGATAGGTGGGAGATTCTTCTCTGCAGCTTGTTTTGGTCCAGCACTTTCAACTACACCTCTGGTGCCTCAATGGCCTCATTGTAAAATAACAATATAACTTACTTCAGAATATTGTTTGGGGATTAGGCCATAAATATATTATCAGTGGTGAGAATAGTCTTGCAAAGAGTGAACATTCTGTCAGTGTTTGCTGTTCTCTGGAGTACATCACAAGTCATCTCTAGGTTTCAACCTTTGTTTTGCATTTCAGGGACAAAACCATCCCTTTTTTTTTTTTTTTTTTTTTGGCTCCTGATGCAGGGATATTGAGAAGTTAAAGTTTACGTGTAAAATGTCAGCAGTACTCTGGATAGAATATTTGCTTTAAAGTTAATGAATTCTCCTCAAATAAACCTATAGACAGTCTCTGCCCTAGTCTGTAGGCCCCCTGAAGCATGAATTATCTTGTTCCCAAGAGACAGTTAATAGCTAAGTACCTTGTGATTTACAGAAAGAAGAAATTCCTTAATTATTATTATATCACTTTTTACCACTTACCATCCTTACACCTTACTACACAGTAGGTTCTCAACAAGTATTTGCTTAATTCAATAAGATTTTATTCAATTCTTCATTTCTCACAAAGAGGAGTGGAGGTACATTAGATTCTCATCTTTTCTTCTTCAGGATAAAGGCATCACTTAAGTTAGACACAGTTGGCTCATGCCTGTGGTTTCAGCACTTTGGGAGGCCGAGGCAGGCAGATCACTTAAGGCTAGGAATTTGAGACCAGCCTGGTCAACGTGGTGAAACCCCATCTCTACTAAAAATACAAACATTAGCCAGGCATGATGGCACACGCCTGTAATCCCAGCTCCTCAGGAGACTGAGACAGCAGAACTGCTTGAACCAGGGAGGCAAAGGTTGCAGTGAGCCAAGATTGCGCTACTGCACCCCAGCTTGGGTGACAGAGATTCTGTCCCAAAAAATAAAAATAAAAAAGGCATCACTTAAGTACATAAAGTAGAAATACAACCTAATTCACTAAGTCAGTGGAAATCATGTAAATGAAACTAAATACCTTGTTACCTAAAGGTTTTTTTTTTTTTTTTTTTTTTTACAGTGAGTAAGGTCATGCAAGGAAGGGAAAAGCATGTTTTTGGTTTCATTTATTTATCATTGACCTGGAATTTAAATGTGGAAGTTTAAATGAAAGAGATTTTCTCAGGTGTTCTGCCAAACTTGGAAAAGAATAGCAGAGAAAACATAACATATATTGCCTCCTGTGTTTAGTTTTCACAGCTGACAGCTGGCAGCTGAATGTAATAGCCTGGAATAAAGGAGAAACGGTAGCAGAGTTTACTAGTAAAGACTGTCTTCAAAGTATTGTCATGGAGTTATGTTTAGAGAAAGGATAGGAAACAGGTATAATTATTCTTAGAAAAAGTACAATGAAGCAAAAGGCAAACATCCTTCAGCTGATGTCATCCCACAGTGTATGATGCAGCATTTACAATTACAATTTATCCACAGTGCAGTTGACTTCAGCTCCTACAAATCTCAGCAGCAATGCTGCTTTCCTCGCAGATACTATAGGTGGGAGATTCTTCTTTGCAGGTTGCTTTTGGTCTAGGATTCAAGGCATTTTCGAGACACCACTAGGAATACCAGTCTTATATCCTAGTCCCACCAACAATGAATTGGGTATCTTAGATCTCTCTCACCAAGTTGTAAGTTAGCTTTAAACAAAGGTAAAGAAAACTGAAAGTAAAACTGTCCTGCAAATGTAAAGAGTTTTTGTTACATGGTTTTGTTAAAGTACATTAAATGTGTAAAACCAAAAACAATAGGATAATATTGGTAGAATTATAGTAGATATTACTAGAGCCGAAAAAATTATTCATACCTGAAGCTTATTTAAAAGTCAAGCACAATTTAAATCAGATTATCCTGCTGTTTGCAATCTTCAAAAACTGTGAGAATCTCTCTACAGAGGAGTTGACTCCCAAATATTAAAACAGGCCCTGAGACAACCTACTAGACTTTTCTATGTTTATAATCTGTTTGCACCCCCAAAATAAAAGCTTCCCATTGCCTTTTTCACACTTGCTGTTTAACAAGGCTCGTGGCCTGTTTCCTGTTGTTAAATTCTGAGAGCAGGTTTGATATCCTTGGGAAAGAAGGAACTCGGTATGTATTCTGGGGATCTTATCTCTGCTAGGAAAGGCTAGGCTCCTCATTTGACTGCTCCTGCAATTTCTTCAGAATTACATAAACAAGAACCTAGAAGAAAAAAGAAATGTCTCCTCATGCTGATAACCAATTCATACAGTGCCCTTCTTTGGTTCTTAACTGGATATTGTGCTCAGTAAATCAGTTAAAAATTCATTTTATGATTATTTCCTATTCTTAAATAGATGTGAAAAATTGAGTGGAGAGAATGTTATGCTACACTCTTTTTCTGTTGTTTTGAGATGTTTGTTATTTTTTTCCCGCTTCACTCTAAAATGATACTGCTTAGTCCCAGACTTGGAAAGACATACCATTCAACCCTCACTCTGCAAGTATCTAGACTCTTCACATCAATGACATTTAAAGAGATGCTTGCCATCCACTCCTGAGCTAGACTGCAACTACATAGGATGGTAGGAGTCAAAACTTAAATGAATACGTCTCTGCTTTACAACTAAATCCCCCAAATCATTTGACCTTCTCCTATGAGCCATATTTTCTTTTTGTAGCACCAAGGCTTACATAACAATTGCTTAATTAGACTTAATTCTCACTTCTTCTTGTGTATCTATAATATGAACTACTTTCATTGAACATCTGCTCTCATCATAGCAAATATTTGCTAATAATTTCCTTAGCTCCCTAATGTAGATGTCCTTCTATAATTTTTTTCTTAAATACAAATCTCCCAAAGAAGTTTGTTGTTAAAACAAGTTTAACAACAAAACTTCTCCTGTTGTCTCCTTACATATTTTAAGTTCTGCTATTTTAAGTTCTGCCTAAAGGTTTCTCTGTACATTGTCTGAACTATAGCAAGTTGACGTGTAAACAGACCCTAGCCTACACTTGTGCCAATCACCATGTTTTGGTCAATGACATGTAGCCAACTGTTTGAACCATGTTCAAACAAGGCAAAAGCTGAGCTGTAACCAGTCCAGCTTTTTCTGTACCTCACATTCTTTTTCGACACTTTCTTATTACATTTTCCTATTTCCATAAATCATCTTCCACCACCTGGCTGTGCTGGAGCCTCTGAGTCTACTCTGGCTCAAGAGGCTGCCTGATTCATGAAACATTCATTGCTCAATTAAACCCCTTTAAATTTAATTTGTCTTAAGTTTTTCTTTTAACATTATTTATGCATATTTATCACTAGATCCTTTTAGAAATATTTTCTTGATTTCTCTTACATTTTATATTGCAATTCAGATTATGAAACTGATTTCACATTTACCTCATTTTAGGTAACAGTAATATTATGAGAAAATTATAACTATTTCTACCTCATATATAATGAAATATGCTCCATGAAGTAAAACAGTTTGCCAAATAAGTAAATCAGAATAAGAGATCTAAAATCCTCATTTTGTGACCACAAATGCAGTTTTCTTTGCAGGACACAATATATCAACAGAACTTGTTCAACCCTGAAGAAATGTTTAAGGAAATCAACAGAAATTGGGAAGTTCTCACAGAAGAATCTGCAATAGTCTTTGCTAAGTGACAGTTTATGAAATGAAGTCTTACAAAAATGAACACTGTTCTTTCTATCGTGTAATTGCTACTCTATGTTAGTTCACAATGAGATAGATGTTTACTGAAAACAAAAGTGAAGCACCTTAGTTTCCACTATTGAAAAATAAAGATTTCTAATATGTTATCCTTCTAGCATGAAAACTCCATAATTGATTTATCAATGAACCAATATACTTGGTGGCTGTGATGGTGTCACTCACAGCAATACCCATTATGTTTGTTCATGGAGTCATCTCAAGAAAGAAGTGTCTACCAAAGGGAAAGCCACACAGATGTCACTGTCTCTGTTCATGTCTCATGATCTGATTAGAAATGTGCACTAATGCAACTCAGCTTACTCATCAACCAAGTATTGATGGCATGAGTTTGCCTCAAAAGATTTCAATTTAGTAAAAAGTTAAAACTGTTCTCTTAAAGACAATATGCATTTCAAACACTTCTTATTTTTCCCAAACAATCACATAATCAGTACTCTTGTAGATTCCTCCAAAGCTCTCAGTAAGGCAGAATAAAAATGATTGTTATATTTTGAGAAGCATTCCCGTGCTGAATTTCCCCCCAAATCATAAGTCCATTCTAAAACACACACTTCACAGTAGTCACATTTATTATCATTAAATCTTCAGTATATGAATGGTGTAAATTTGGGTCAAATGGAAGAAAATAGGGACTGAAATCAAACTATTACAGGCGCACATGAAGAGAGTGACTTTTTTTGGTTTTCAATTTTGAAGGGAATATCAGGGAGAGTGATTCTGACATGGAATTGAGTTGGGATATATTTCTTTCCTAGAAGAAATTCCTACGGAAGGTAGTCAATTATCAGAACTTTTTCCCCCCTCCGGTCAGATGGGTAATGTACCAATGTCATAAGGTTCAGAGGGTGGCATATCTCACATGTGCTCATGAACCCCCAATCATCATGCTCATGAACTACAAAAGGACTGAAGTATCAGAATCTTAATGGACACAGGGACGGATGTTTATAGGACATTGAGATTCTCATAGCAAGAGACATCCCTGTTGGGAAGCAGGCCGTAGACACAGTAGATGGGGTCTTTACTGAGGGACTGGGAAGTGAACCATGTGAACTGAAACAAGAAAAAGATTCTTTGTGGATTTGGTGGTACAATCTGAGGAGTGACTGCTAAATTCGGATGGACTACTTGGCTGTCAGGGCAAAAGATGTTACTTCCAAATACTTCTACTTTAAAAAGTTTCTCACTCCTCAAGATGTAAAGAAGACATGGAAACAGGGAGGTGATACTAGACACTGAGAAGAAAGCAAGCTAAAAGTTATATCTAAACCAAGAAGGTAGACGACATTATGAATTTCTGAGGCTGCTTAGTGGCATATAAATAAGACTTCTTGTGACTGGTAAATATGTGCATGGACCCAAGCTTGGGAAGTCTGGTAATAGTGAACAGGAAACATGAGACTCCATCTTGTACTAGTGACAGAGACGGTCTTTCTTGATTATGTTCCATTCCCCAATGTCTCAGGTAGCCCTTGCATTGACCTCACTTGGTTCAACTCCGTTGTAATTGCAGCTGGAGAGTCAATCACTTTTGCCAAATGGTTCAGGGAGGCTAATGGCTTTTTGGCTTCGCTTTTGCCACCCTCCTCTTACATGCACACTGCCTCAACTCTAGGCAGTCCTTTGAAAAAGCCATTCCATTGATGACGGCCACACAGCCTCTGCTTCTTGGGGTTGTGTCATCTAATACAATATGAAACCTTTAAAAGAAGGAAAAAGTAAATTTAATCATACTCTATTTCTAAAATGAAGTATTAATTATTCATTCTTCCTTGGGTGATGAAATTATAGTCTCTGTACCAAAATGAGTTTACTTGAAATGTGGGGTCACCAACCTCTTTCTTTTCCACCCTTGAATTTACATACTCATTCTTAGAAACAGCAGGTCACCCAAAACAACAAAAATCGTTTCTAACTGAAAGTAAGCTATATGTTCTACTCCAAATTTGTATGATTTTCCTGCCACTTAAAAACTTATCTACCTCTCTGTAACTCAGATAACTGTAAGATACAAATGATTACATAGACTATGTTCTGTCTCCTCAGAGAATAAATCCTATATTGTATATAGGGAAGAATGCTGTCTGTTCAAACATAGCTTTAAATGAAATATGTTTTGATAGAGAAACTACATTTTCCTGTTTCAAAGGATACTGACATGGCTTGGATGTTTGTCCTTTCCAAATTTCAGTTGAAATGTCATCCCGTGTTGGAGGGGGCAGCAGTGTAAGAGGTGTTTTGGTCATGGGGGCAGATCCCCATGAATGATTTGGGGCCCTCATCTTGGCAATGAGTAATTTCTCACTAAGTTTACATAAGATTTGGTGGTTTAAAAGGGCGTGAAATGTCCGCCCTCCTCCTCCCCACCCAACTTCTTTTGTTATCTCTTCTTATGCCAATTCTTTCTTTGCTTTCCACCATGAGTAAAACTCCCTGAAGCCTCCCCAGAAGCCGAGCAGATGCTTGTATAGCCACAGAATCATGAGCCAATTAAACTTTCTTTTTTTTTTTTAATCAACTACCCAGCCTCAGATATTCCTTTAGAGTGACACAAAAATGGACTAACACAGATAGCATGTGTACGCCTATCTAAACGCTCACAGCGTAAGTATAACTAGTATTTTATACTACTCCTTACATTTTCTGCAAATCTTTTCTCAGAGACTGTATTTTTTAAAGATGCGCTCCCTATTTTACTGCACAGAAAGCCAAGAAATCTTATCCTATCTCTGAGTATTGACAAGTTGTGTGACTTTAGGCAACCACCATTAAGCCTGGATTTCTGGGCTTCAATTTGCTCATCCATAAAGGTGTCTCTGTCTGTCTCTTCCTTCTCTCATCCAGTTTGTCCCAGACACAAACTTCTGAAAGCAGCAAGAGAACTATCCCCAATATTTTACAAATGCTATGTATCTGTCTCCCTCACTGGCTTATAAGCAGTTCAAAAGCAACCACTGGCCGGATGCAGTGGCTTGCGCTTTTAATCCCAGCGCCAAGACAGGAAAATCACCTGAGTCCAGAAGTTCTAAAGAAGACTGGGCAACACAGCACAAATCCATCTTTACAAAAAAAATACAAAAAAAAAAAAAAAATTAGCTTGATGTGGTGGTGCATGCCTGTAATCCGGGCTATTCAGGTTGCTGAGGTGAGAGGAGACCTTGAGCCTGGGAGGCAGAGGTTTCAATGAGCAGAAGTTGCACCACTACACTCCAGCCTGGGCAAAAGGGCAAGACCATATCTCAAAAAAAAAAAAAAAAAAAAAAAAAACGAGGAAGCACTATGGTTCACACATCTTCAGTCATCCTTATGCAAACACAGTATTCAGTACAAAGCAGAAATTTGATTAATACTTGATGAATCAAATTCTTGAACTCTTATCACTCAAGCAAATGCCTTTCCCATCAAATGTTCTGAAGGCTGACAGTTCAAAAGACTGAGGGTTTCCATCCTTCCACAGCCAGGTCTTGCCACTGTCAGGGTGGAATAGCCCTGTCCAATAAGAGTAGAAAATCTCAGAGTAACTCTGACACATGGCAAACTCCTATGAAAAGTATAGAAGAAAACCTTTAGATTTGGTGGTATAATTACATACAGGTACAGACACGCATGGGGCAGCCAGCACTTTTCTCAAATACACACAAGTCCTGCTTCACATAGATGCCTGAATGCTTAAGAGAAAAAGCATCTGTCCTGAGGCCAGTCAGAAATTTATCCAGGTTTAATAGCTTATTATGTCTCAGTAAATATGGAACATATATTAATATTCTGAAAGCAGAAACCACATCAACCAAGATTTATTCCTGACCCATTGCTTTTAAGGCACAGAATTAAACACTAATATTGATATAAAAATATGAGAGAAAGGTTAATAAAGAGATACAGAATGACTCTGGGACATGGAAGAATATGGAGGTAAAAGGGATTTGGAAGGATGATATATGCCTCAGACTCAGAAGGGGAGAAATTTTAAAATTTTCGTTTATAGATATGTGTGTGCATACACATATATAGTCCTATACATGGTAATTCTTTTCCTAATATTTATATTTAACATATGTTTGCATTTAAAAAATTATTTACTTCTATCTAGTCTCACTCTAACTCCTAATACATGCACACACACGCATGCACACACACACATACACGCACACACACGTGTGTGTGTGTGCACGTGTGTGTGTGTTGGTGGGACAGGATCTCACTGTGTCATCTAGCCTGGAAAGCAGTGGTGTGATCACAGCTCACTGCAGCCTCAACCTCCCTGGCACAATGCACTCCTAATATATTAGCGTGGAAATTACCCAGAAATTTATTACAATAATCTATTTTATATCTTAGGTTTCAACCCTGCAATATGTTTCTCAGTGCTATAGACTTTGTTTCATTGTTATATCCTCAAACTCTCAATAGTTAATGGAACATATTGATTTAATGAGAGATTATTGGAAATAGTAACAAACTATTACGAAGCAATAGTCTGAGAGTAGCATGTGAAAATAACTATAGTTGAAATATTGATTCTGATTAACTGAGGGGTCCTTTTAAATCAAAAGTTTTGAGAGCAAATCATTTGAAACATATTTAAATATATACAAATATATGAAGTCCATAATAGAATATAACTATTATGTTCACAACAAAATTTCCTGCCACATGATATAATATAGTGCAATTATACACCTGAGTCCTCAGTACATGCTGGAGGCAGAGGAAACAAAGAAAATGAGAAAAATTAGGAGGATTTATGTCAGGGCATGTTTTTGTAGTAAAAAAAACTGCCTCTTTTTATGCCTAATTTAAACCATCAAGAAAGGGTAAAAAATATATTATTTTAGTAGACAAGAGAAATGACAGAGGTTCATTTATCACAGATTTCAGGAAGTGAGTAGAATTTTAAAACTAACTAGAATGATGTTAAGAATTTGTATACTGAACTGGGAACTTAATTCAGTTAAATAACCCTTTGTTGATAACCTATTCTGCAACATGAAAGATCTCTGATAAATTATAGAGAAGCAATGATGAGTAATGGCTAAATAGTTTGAGAACTTCAACTCAAAGGCAATAATAAATATGACAGAAAGGGGCACAATCACATTTATTTAGTGTACTTTAATTGCATGTACTAACTCAAGATATGTCAATTTGTAGGTTTTTTTTTTTGAGACAGAATCTTGCACTGTTACCCAGGCTGCAGTGCAGTGGTGTGATCTTGGCTTACTGCAATCTCTGCCTCCTGGGTTCAAGCAATTCTTCTGCCTCAGCCTCCCAAGTAGCTGGGACTACAGGCGTGCACCGCCACGCCAAACTAATTTTTTTGTATTTTTAGTAGAGACGGGGTTTTACCATGTTGGTCAGGATGGTCTTGATCTCCTGGCCTCGTGATCTGCCTGCCTGAGCCTCCCAAAGTGCTGGGATTACAGGCGTGAGCCACTGTGCCCAGCCCATCAATTTGTGGTTTTATCATCACATTTGCCTTGACCAGTCTATCCTACACTGTAAACTTCTGGAAGGCAAGATATATATTTGCAGACTATGGTAACAATTTAGGTAAGTATTTTCCGCTTAAAAGCTTTGCCACTTTTAGAATGGAAGAGCAGGCAGCACTATTTTCATATTTCTGACATTGCATCAACATTATTCCTTTTCTACCCAAACCAAAAGAGGAAAGAAAGACATTCTAACTTTGCTCCCTGACTGAGCGGGAAGTTTAAAGTGATATTGCTCATGTTTCTAAGGGTTGGGTATTTGTGGAGAACACAACTCCTTTTATCTACTTTAGGGGACCATTCAAAGCAATAGGAATAAGACTCAGGCCCTGATTGAAACAAGTACGAAAACCTGTGGACCGATATTCTTGATCCTTAGAATCTTCTTGCCTAGCTCTTTTAAGGCTTCTTTTTGTGAATCCTTCAAACATTGAAAAGCCTCAGAATCTTACCAGCTCTTCTTTTGTATCTATCTTCAGCATGGTAGAGTTCTCACTAAGGCAGAAATAGTTGTAGTCCTCCTAACTTCTGCTGTCTTTATAGAACTGGCAGCAGTTGTCTCCATGCCACTTCCATTGTTCTGGACAGGGGCTGCACTTATGTGATTGGAAAAAAGCCAATTTTATTGTTATTTTCTGCTTGAGTCTGTTATGTTCCTCTCTTGAAATTATATAGTATTTGATGTTCCAAGAAAAAACTGAGTCCTCTTCAACATTTAATGAATAGCCCAGGCTGTGATAACTATGAATACTTAATGAACACCTACTAAATGCCAGGAATTACAAGTAGTGCTGAGCTACTGTAGAAATTAAAACACACATTAACTGCTTATATGGAGTATGGAATATAGTAAGAAATGACTGGAACTTTCTTGCCACTTGCCTGTGAAATTCAGCACATGAAGGCAATATTCAGTTTCACGAAGCTGTTCATATGTATAGAGACTCCAGCTGCACTGTGTTTAGGAAGTCAAGTTTCTATAATGTTCATCCCCAAAATTATCTTATATAATTGTACAAAACGTTTTAAAAAATACAGTGCATACCGATATGATGTGGAGTCTTTCCTCACTCTAAAAGAAAGAAAGAAAATTTTAAGGAAAACAAATACTGAGGCAAGGATGAAGTTAGAATGCTGAATCTCCATGTGTCACAAATTAAGTTGGGCATCCAGGCCACAGAAGTATGGGTAGTGATAGCAAATATAGGAGCCAGGCCCTGAGAGTCATAGTTTCAACACCTATGTGGACACGTGACCTTGGGTCATTTAGAGTTAGGAACCTGTCATGCAGTTTTTTATGGCTTTGTAGTGGGGTGAGAACTTGAGTCATATCTGTAACAATTTATTTTAAAAGTGATCTAGTTAACATTTTAAAATCTCAGTGGCTAATACACAGGTAGGTATTATACTATTGTTTATATTATCTTGTAAATTTGAAATATTTCATAAAGTAAAACAAAAATTTAAATAAATAACTTAGAAAGTTATCATTGTCATGTTGTGACAAACTTGCTGTGGAGCTCAATAGATTTTGTACTCTCTCAGACAGTTTTTCTTGACTCAGAATTCTACCAGAAGAAATATAACAAACCTGGATAGACTTAAGCACCAATTAAAGGAGCCTCAGAATTTCTAAAAAACAGAACAAGATTGGGAATGCTGCTTACCTAAAAAGATTGCTGTGTGAAGTAAGTAAGTAAAACAGTCTGGTTCACACAGAGACTGACACATACAAAGCACTCAGTAAATGTCAGTTTCAACTGTGGTCCCCGTTGTTATAAGAATTTAGATGGGTAATACCTGCTTCGAGAACTGCACTGAAAAAGATTGTGAAGCAGCATCTCGACTCAGCAAGAAGGAGAATCTTGGTTCACTGTAATGTCGGCTGATTCAATAAATAGAAACTGTGTAACTGCAATTTTGGTACAATGTATAAATACCTTATTCCCTTTTGTGTACAATGTTTTCTTAAATACTTTCAGTCTTCAGATAAGACAAGTGATGCTCTATGTGCTGTGTGTAAAAACAAGTTCCATACACATATGGGAATTAATGGAAAGTGAAATTTTCAATAAATGTTTAAGAGGAAGCAAGTGACAATTAGATTAAAAGGTGAGAAACTAAAAACCAGGAGCCTTATGTGAAATAGGTAGTGATACGATGTAACTAAAGAGACAGAGATGGAGAAATTTCCTTACCTTTGTAACTTCACCTAAATAAATACTTGATATAATATTAAAGAATTGGATAAAAAATTGGAGTACAGTTCAGAAGAAATTCATTTCTCTCTCTATAGATAGATTATATAGAAATATACACAATTTTAAGGATAAAATGAATATTTTTGGCCAGATAATTGTGTGGACTGAAAATGAACTGTTCTCAAGTATTTTGTCAATGGCACATACAACTAATGAAATTAAAATGCCAATCAATTTCCAAACTGAATATGCACACTTTCTAAGAATTCTCTTTACCTATAAAATACCAATTTACATGGCCAGGCACAGTGGCTCACACCTGTAATTGCAGCACTTTGAGTGTCCAAGGCGGATGGATCATGAGGTCAAGACATCGAAACCATCCTGACCAACATGGTGAAACCCCATCTCTACTAAAAATACAAAAATTAGCTGGGCATGGTGGCACACACCTGTAGTTCCAGCTCTTGGGAGGCTGAGCCAGGAGAATTGCTTGAACCTGGGAGGTGGAGGCTGCAGTGAGCCAAGATCATGCCACTGCACTCCAGCCTAATGACAGAATGAGACTCCATCTCAGAAATAAATAATTAAACATTAAAATACATATTTTTTGTATCCAGTCAAGTTATCCTGAATTAAAATAACTGGAATTGGATTCAGGTTATCTACATTTTGAACCAGTCTCTATGATTCTTAAAATTTGAAAACCATAGTTATGAGTTTGTTTAGTTTTCTCTAGGAAAGAATTTGTAAGAACATCTGCTGAGGCAAATTGAGACATAACCCTGTATTTTGTTTACTCATAATGTTATTTTTATTATTCTAGTTAATTGTTTTTATTGTTTAAAGTGTCTGCATTTGAACAGTCCCTTCATGTATGGGAACACAGACACATATGAACAGCATGCTCCCAATAACTGGTGGTGAACTTGAAGCACGAATTCCTTATTCAGTTTGCCAGACCATTAGTTAAATAATACTTGGCTCTTGGTTTCACTGGTGGGAATTCCAGCTCTCTATTGCAAGATAACATGGGGGTAGAGTGACCAGGACATGCTTACCTCCAGTTTTGTCATAGAGCACATGACAGAGTGTTTCAGGCACATGCTGCAGCTTTTCTGCAAGGTCCATGATCTGGGCCTGAAGAGAGTTTAGTTGTTGGGAGATATTTATTAAGGTTTCTTTCTGTTGTAAGGTGGTTTCTTACTGAGTATTGACGAGATGGTGGTACTGAAAATCTAACCCAAATAACCAAGTTAGATTGGACAGCTTATTTCTATTTTCTGCATATGAGGAAGACAAACAATATCTTTTTTAGTATCTCAGAGATCTTATATTGTCTATATTCAAGTTTAGATTCCAGAGCATACATGATAAGTTAATTATATCACCTTGGGATAATTAACTTCTTTAAGTCTGTCTAAAAATGTGGAGTCACAGGGAGAAAATGACAGGAGACAGGGGTAAGGTGCCGCTCCCACTTGTATGACAGAACAATGTTTGAAGACTCAAACTGTAAACTTTTGCTCCAAAAACACCTCAGAAATATATGAAGCAAACTGAAAGAATTCATAGATCCACTGAAAGAATTTGCCACTGCAAATTCTGTGAAACAGCCAATAAAGTTTGTGGGGGAAAATCTGCCTCTGAACACACAGCCCGACTGGGGATCCTGAAAGGGAGCCATGCAAAATATAAAAGTAGAAGAAGCAGCTGAAAGAGCCTGGTAGGTACTCCCATTCTCCAGCTTGAGCCCAGCAAAGCCATGGGTGACTTTATCTCACAGGGTTCCTTGGAGAAGGCAGCCAGCAGAATTAGGGAGGATGTCTCAGGATGAAAGAAGCTTGCAACTGAACTTTGTGATAATGTTAACTGGGCATAAATTTTCTTGATGGCAATCCAGGGAGCAAATAGGAAATGCTGCAGATATAAGCATAGGAGCTGTGGCCTAAAGTGTGCGAAGGCATGGAGAGGTGTGGCCTAAATGCCTGATTGCTTTCTCGAAGGCTTGTAGCCAGGGGCAATGACTGATCCCCGTGGGCTGCCTGATATAAACTTGGCCCTGTTGGTGGGTCACAGCAGGAGCAAGACTGGTCTCCTCAGCTGCTAGGGAGCTGGTTAAGGACTGTCACTGCCAGCTTTCTTCCACTTCCCTGGTGACCTCTATGACACAGCAGAGGTAGCCATAATCCCCTCTGAAACATAACTCCATTGGCCTGAGAACCAACCCCCATCCCTGACAGCAGCTATGGCAAGCCCCACCCAAGAAGTCTGAGTTCAGATATGCGTAACCCTGCCCCCACTCGATGTTATTTCTCTTGCTGCCCTGGTATCCAAACATAAATATCCAAAATCATAAATTTTGGGAGTTGTATGGCATTGTTCATAGCCTGAGAAATCTGAATACTTATCCTGGCCAACTTAGAGCAAGCTTTTGTACCCCTTCTACTCCAACAGATGTTGCTCTCTTGAAAGTGCCACCTCCCGGCTGGAGCAAACAAACTCAAGCCATTACAGCAACTCATGACAGTAAAACCCTGCTCAAAGTAAGAAGACAACAGCTAATTCCACTGACTAAAACATCCTGGCTAAGCAGAGGTCCTGAGTCTGTCCACGTGACAATTTAATTGCTAGCATAACCAGCATTCGAGGAAGTCAGCACACTACACATATCTACAATCAGGATCCTCACAGAATCCACTCCCACTTCTCTGCCACCTACATCAGAGCAGACGCTGGTTTCCATGGCTGGGAGACCTGAAGATGAATCACTTCACAGGACTCTTTGCAGACATTCCCCAGCAGCACCCTGGAGCCTGGTAGCCCTGCTAGGTGGCTAGACCCAGAAGAGTGATAACAATCACTGAAGTCTGGCTCTCAAGAAACCCAATCCATACGGGAAAAAGGAGAACACCACAACAAGAGATTACCACATGGGATGAAAAAATCTGAACAGCAGCCCTTGAGTTTCAGATCTTCCAACTGAAGTAATTTACTCAAATGAGAAAGAATCATGAAAATAATTCTGGTAATATGACTGAACAGGATTTTATAACACACCCAAAAATTACACTAGATCCCCAGCAATGCATCCAAAACAAGAAATCTCTGAATTACCAGATAAGAATTCATAAGGTTGATTATTAATTTACTCAAAGAAGTACCACAGAAAGATGAAAACTGCCTAAACAAATTCTTTTAAAAAATGAAATATAAATAAATAATTCTTCAGAGAAATATTATAAAGAAAAAACAAGTACACCTTGTGAAAATGAAAGACACACTTAGAGAAATACAACATGCATTGAAAAGTTTGAACAGTTGATTAGAACAGATAAAAGAAAGAACTTCAAAGCTTGAAGGCAAGGCTTTTGAATTATTCCAATTTGACAAAGACAAAGAAAAAAATTAAAAAATTAAAAAGAACAAAGTCTTTCAGTAAGTTGGAGTTATGTTAAATCGGCAAACCTAAAAATAGTTTTTGTTCTTGAGAATTAGGAGAAATCTAAAAGTTTAGAAAACTTATTTGAGAGAATAAACCAGAAAAATGTCCCTGCCCTTGCTAGAGATCTAGACATCCAAATACAAGAAGTACAAAAAACACCTGGGAAATTCATTGAAAAAAGATCATGACCTAGGCACGCAGTCATCAGGTTATATAAAATTAAGATGAAAGAAAGAATCTTAAAAGCTGCCAAAAGCGGCAGGAAATCTCTCATGGAAAATCTATCAGATTAGCAGCTGACTCCACAACAGAAATCCTGTTGGTCAGAAGGATTGGGGTTTTACCATGAGCCTCCTCAAACAAAATAGTTGTCAGCCAAATATTTTGTGTCCAGCAAAACTAAGCTGCATAAATGAAGGAAAGATAGTCTTTTTAAACAAATAAATGCTGAGAGAGTTTGTCACCGCCAAGACAGAACTACAACAAATGAAAAAAAAGAGTTCTAAATCTTTTTTTTCTTTCACTGGAGTGCAATAAGGAGTTCTAAATCTTGAAACAATACCTCAAAACACACAAAAAAACCTACCTTCTAAAAATATAAATCTCAAAGGGCCTATTAAAAAATTAAAAACTCAGAAGTTATTCAGGCAACAACTGGCATGATGAATAGAACTGTACCTCACATATCCACATTAACATTGAATATAAATTCCCTAAATGCTTTACTTAAAAGATACAGAATGACAGAATTGTTAGAAATTCAACAACTAAGTTTCTGCGGTCTTCAAGGGACTCAACTAATACATAAAGACTCACATAAACTTAAGGTAGAGAGGTGGAAAAGATATTCCATGCAAATAGAAAGCAAAAATAAGCAAGCGTAGCTATTCTTATAGCAGACAAAACAGGCTTCAAAGCAAAAACAGTAAAAAACTAAAAAGATGGACATTATATAATGATAAATTCTCCAACAGGAAAATATTACCATTCCAAATATATGTGCATCCAACACTGGAGCTCCCACATTCATAAAACTATGACTACTAGATCTAAGAAATGAGCTAGACATCAACACAATAATAGTGGGGGACTTCATTACTCTACTGACAGCTCAAGACATGTTATCAATACAGAAAGTCAACAAAGAAACAATGGACTTAAACTATATCCAAGAATAAATGGAGCTGGCAAATGTTTATGGAACATTTTACCCAACAACTGCAGAATACACATTCTTGTCATCAACACAAGTAACATTTTCCAAGATAAACCATATGCCAGGACACAAAACAAGTTTCAATAAATTTAAGAACATCCAAATTATATCAAGTAACCTTGTAGAACATGGTGAAATAAAATTGGAAATTAACAACACAAGACACTGTTAAAACTACCCAAATACATGGAAATGAAATGCTCTTCTCCTAAATGGACTTTGGCTAAACAACTAAATCAAGATAGACATTTAAAAATTCTTTGAACTAAACCATAATAGTGACACAAGTTATGAAAACCTCTGGCATACAACAAAAGCAGTGCTAAGAGAGAAGTTCATAGCATGAAATGCCTACATCAAAATGTCTGAAAGAGCACAAATAGACAATTTAAAGTAATACGTCAAGAAACTAGAGAAACAAGAATAAGCCAAACTCAAACCCAGTAGAAGAAAAGAAATTACAAAGATCAGAGCAGAATGAATGAAAGTAAAACAAAAATACAAAAGGTAAATGAAACAAAAAGCTGGTTCTATAAAAAGATAACCAAAACTGATAGACCATTAGCGAGATAAGTCAAGAAAATAAGAGAAAAGTTCCAAATAAGCTTAATTAGAAATAAAACAGGAGATAATACAACTGATACTAGAGAAATACAATTATTCAAGGCTATTATATACACCTTTTCATGCACAAAATAGCAAATCTAGAAAAGATGGAAAAATTCCTGAAAATATACAACAATATCCTAGATTAAACCAAGAATAAATAGAAACTCTGAACAGAACAATAACAAGTACTGAAATTGAAACAGTAATAAAAACATTGCCAAAAACAAAAAAGTACAGGACCAGATGGTTTCACAGCTGAATTCTATCAGACATTTAAAGATTTGTTTTCAATCTTACCAAAACTATTCCAAAGGATAGAGAAAGAGAGAATCTTTTAAAAGTTGTACTATGAAGCCAGTATGACTCTAATACCAAAACCAGTAAAGGAACAAAGGACAATGACAACAAAAAAACTACATGCCGATATCCCTGATGAACATTAACACAAAAATCCTCGACAAAATCCTAACTAAATGAACTCAACAGCATATTGAAAAGGTAACACTCCACAATCAAGTGGATTTCATATCAGGGATTCAGGGATGGTTTAATATATATGTCAATAAATGTGATATATCACAAAAATGGAATTTAAAAAGTGACCATTTCAGTAGATGAACAAAAGGCATTTCACAAAATCTACCATCCCTTTATGATTAAAACCCTCAGTAACATTGGCATAGAAGGGAAATACCTCAAGGTAACAAGAGCCATATATGACCAGCCCACAGGCAGCATTATACTAAAAAGGGAAAAGGTAAAAGCATTTCTTCTGAGAACTGGAAAAAAGACAAAGAGGCCAACTTTCACAACTGCTATTCAACATAGTACCAGAAGTCTTAGCCAGAGCAATCAGGAAGGAGAAAAACAATAAAGGACATCCAAATCAGTAAAGAAGAAGTCAAACTGTTTTTGTTTTGTGATGATATAACTACATACTTAGAAAACCCTAAAGGCTCATCCAAAAAGTTCCTAAATTTGAGGAAAGAATTGAATAAACTTTCGGTATAGAAAATCAATGTACACAAATCAGTAGCACTGCTGTACTCCAATAACAACCAGGCTGAAAAAAATATCAAAAACTCAATCCCTTTTACAAAAGCTACCAAAAATAAAATAAAATACTTAGGAATACACCAAACCAAAAGTTGAAAGATCCATAAAACAAAAAACAAAAAACAAAAAACCTACAGAAAATGCTGAAAGAAATCATAGATGACACAAACAAATGGCAAAACATCAATGCTCATGGATGGGTAGAATCAACACTGTGAAAATGACCATGTTGCCAAAACAATCTATAAATTTAATGCAATTCCCATCAAAGACCATCACCATTCTTCACACAACTAGAAAAATAATCCTAAAATTTATAAGGAACTTAAAAAGAGCCTGCATGTCCAAAGCAAGATTAAACAACAAGGATAAATCTAGAGGCATCATATTACCTGACTTCAAACTATACTAGAAGAATATAAATACACAAACTGCATAGTGCTGGCATAAAAATAGTCATGTATACCAATGAAACTGAATACAGAACCCAGAAATAAAGCCAAATATTTACAATCAACTTATCTTCAGAAAGCATGCAAAAACATAGAGTGAAGAGAAGATATCCTATTCATCAAATCATGCTGTGATGATTAGCAATCCACATGTAAAATAAAACGATCCTTTTCTCTCACGTTACTCAAAAATCAACTCAAGATAAATCAAAGACTTAAATATAAGACCTGAAACCATAAAAATTTCTAGAAGATAATAGCCAGAAATATTTTCTGCAGATTGGTTTAGGCAGAGTTCATGACCAAGAGACAGTCTTTTTCTAGAAAAGTATTGGTTTGTTTGGAGGTGTCATGTTTCCACACTTTTTTTTTTCTTGTGTGCTTATGTTGCTTCACAGGGTGCAAGCCCCAAGTCTTGGCAGCTTCCATGTGTTGTTGAGCCTCTTGGTACTCAGAAGACAAGAATTGAATTCTGGGAACCTCCACCTAGATTTCAGAGAATGTATGGAAATGCCTGGATGCCCAGGAAGAAGTTTGCTGCTTAGATGGGGCCCTCGTGAAGAACCTCTGCAAGGGCAGTGTGGGAGAGAATTGTGGGGTTAGAGTTCCCACATGGAGTCCCTACTTGGGCACTTCCTGGTGGAGCTGTGAGAAGAGGCCTGTAGCCCCTTGCAAGTCTAAAATACCGTGGGGCAGTAAAATACACCCTTCATTATGGCCAATTTCTCCCATTCGGAATGGCTTTATTTATTCTGTGCCTTTACCCTCATTGTATCTAGGAAGTAACTAACTTGGTTTTGATTTTACTGCCTCATATGGAGAAGAGATTTACGTTGCCTTAGATGAGACTTTGGAGGGTGGACTTTTGAGTTAATTCTGAAATGAGTTAAGACTTTGGGAGACTTTTGGGAAGATATGACTGGTTTTGAAATGTGAGGACATGACGTGGGAGGGCCAAGGATGGAATGATATGGTTTCGTCTTATAAAACCATCAGATTTTGTGAGACTTATTCACCAGCATGAGAACAGTATTGGGAAAACTGCCCTCCTGATTAAGTTATCTCCCACCAGGTCCCTCCCACAACACATGGGAATTGTGGGAGCTACAATTGGAAGTGATATTTGGGTGGGGACACAGCCAAACCATATTAGAAGGGGACTGCCCAACTCTCCCTATAAAATACCAAGTGAAGCACCCAAGGTGGTGCAATTAATATGCTTCAAGTGCAAGCCATATTGGGCTGGTTTTATGATAACTGGAATATCCTCCTAGCAAATATGCCTGTTACCCAGGTCATGGTAAATTTTGGGGTTAAGGGATCCCCTTTTACATTGGTGCCCCTCCCACAGAATCATAGAACTGTTTAAAAAGGCTTAGCATATTTGCCGTCCCTCATAGGTCTTACAGATGCAATTCCCTGCTGGGAACCCAAACCCTTTTTCACCAGAAAAGGTAAAATAAGCCTGGCACTGTGACTCACACCTGTAATCCCAGCACTTTGGGAGGCCGAGGTGGGTGACTCACTTAAGGTCAGTAGTTCAATAACAGCCTGACCACAATGGTGAAACCTTGTCTCTACTGCAAGTACAAAAATTAGCTGGGCATGATGGTGGGCACCTGTAATCCCAGGTACTTGGGAGGCTGAGACAGGAGAATCACCTGAACCCAGGAGGCAGAGGTTGCAGTGGGCCTAGATCACACCACTGCACTCCAGCCTAGGCGACAAGAGCAAGACTCTGTCTAAAAAAAAAAAAAAAGAAAAAAAAAAAAAAAAGAAAAGGTAAAATGATCTGGGGCTAAGAACAAAACAAGACAAAACAGACAAACAAATGAAATTGTACAGGTTAAAAGAATTATAAAATTTAAAACGTTTAAAGAAACTTTACAGAAAGTAGCTGTAAGCCCTTTACCTAAACGTCTTATGAAAATGGGTGCTACGTTTGACTGGGGAATGTTTCCCTTTTCTGGTATTACAAAACTGAAGGCATGTAAATCTGCTCTTTTGGTAAATGTTAATTGAACACAGTAAATGGGAACTAGTAAAATTGCCTGAGCAAACAAAGTATTGGGTGGAGTGGTAGTCAGGACAAATCTTCCACTTCATAGCTATTTGTGGCACATTTATTGCGGCTGATTGCAAAAAACTGCAAATAATTCCCAATGACAATAAATGAACTGAGAATTTCCACCTGAGAGGCATTTACTGCCTTGCTATAGAATTTTAACTGAAGCTATCCCTATGCTAATAAAAATGATGGTGCCCAAAAGAGTTCCATAAAAAATAAAAAGTGACTTACATAGAATCTTGCTACCTGGGGATATTAGGAGAAAATACTAATAAGTAAGGAGCTTCTTTCCTAGATTCTACCACACCTGATAGACAGTTTTCATGAGCTGTTGCCTTGTAAGTGGCATTTCCCAAATAAACAAACGTGTTGTTTGAAAGCTACTGCTCTGGTTAAAGCATGGTCAATAAAATCTTTTTCTTTTGAGTTATTTAGGTGAAGTACTTTTTTGTAAGGAAATTTACCTTTCTCTTTGAGTTCTAAAATTTGGATTGTGATTTTACGACAAAATAGTTATTTGCATAAATTCAAAAAATGTCTTAAAACAAAAGAATTTGAGACACTAGTTATTTTACCAAGACTTTAACTAAAATTGCATATTTTTAGGTAAATTTCTGGCAAGGTCAACTTCAAGAAGTCTATATGGCCAATCAATTCTTACTGTATTATTTATTTATTTATTTGGAGATAAAGTCTCACTCTGTCACCCAGGCTGGAGTGCAGTGGTACAGTCTTGGCTCACTGCAACCTCTGCTTCTTGGGTTCAAGTGATTCTGCTGCCTCAGCCTCCCAAGTAGCTGGGACTATAGGTGTGTGCCACCACACCTAGCTAACATTTGTATTTGTAGCAGAGACGGGATTTCACCATGTTAGCCAGGCTGGTCTTGAACTCCTGACCTCAGGCAATCAGGCTGCATTTTATGCAAAATAACCAGGCCAAGTATAGTAAGTCTAAAACTTATTTTGCACACAAATTGGTCTTGTTATAATTTCTCTTTAATAAAAATGAGGGGGGACTAAATAAATTGCTTCAAAGGAAAACATTTAATACTAGATTTCAGCCCTTTTTTTTTTTTTTTTTGACTGCAGACTGAATCATTGTTTCTTGGCTACAATAATCCATTGGAGAGTACCAGATTATAATTTTTCTTTATATTTTTAGTTGGTACCCTAACGGAATATGTTCCTTTTTCTGTTCTGACACACGCATTACTCTTTTAATTGTCAAAACTACAAATGTTATTTATCTCTTCTTGTTTTACTTCCAAGAAAGCCCAAATCATGGTGTTTTGAAGATCAGACATGTGAATCTTCCTCATATTGGCATCCCACTGAGCCGGAATCTGTATTTCACTGTGAATGCTCTGCAGCAAAAACTATACAAGCAACCTTCCCTCTAGGCCCAGCTACTGTAACAGAAGAGGGAGGGCATGAGATTGTAAGGGCTAGTTTTGAGGGACAAAATTCATTCAAGGTCAAAGCCTCCAAATCAAGGAGAGGTACAAAAATGCCAAAACAGCTGGTAAAACAAGTTTAGTTGTCTTCTAAACTATTATGTGTCACTTTTCCATCTACCCAAACTATAAAAAAGTTTTTGCTTACTGTAGAATTACAGAAAAATATTTGCTAACTGGATAAAAAAACACTTTGTGAGTTTCCATGTAGTTGTGTGGTTTTGAGTGAGTTTCTTAATTCTGAGTTCTAATTTGATTGCACTGTGGTCTGAGAGACTGTCTGTTAGGATTTCCATTCTTTTGCATTTGCTCAGGAGTGTTTTATTTCCAAGTATGTAGCCAATTTTAGAATAAGTGAGATGTGGTGCTGAGAAGAATGTGTATTCTGCTGATTATGGGGTGGAGAGTTCTGCAGATGTCTATTAGGTCCACTTGGTCCAGAGTTATCCCATTTCTGAGCATATACCCAAAGGATTATAAATCATTCTACCGTAAAGATACATGCACACATATGTTTATTGCGGAACTATTCACAATAGCAAAGACCTGGAACTAACCCAAATGCCCATCAATCATAGACTGTGTAAATAAAATGTGGCACATATACACCATGGAATACTATGCAGCCATAAAAAAGGATGAATTTATGTTCTTTGCAGGGATATGGATGAAGCTGGAAACCATCATTTTCCGCAAATTGACACAGATACAGAAAACCAAACACTGCATGTTCTCACTCATAAGTGGGAGTTGAACAATGAGAACACATGGACACAGGGAGGGGAACATCACACACTAGGGCCTGTTGAGGGTTGGGGGTCTGAGGGAGGAATATCATAAGGAGAAATGTAGATGATGGGTGATGGGTGCAGCAAACCACCATGGCACGTGTACACCTATGTAACCTGCACATTCTTCACATGTATCCCAGAACTTAAAGTATAATAATAATAATAATAATAATACCTTGTAACAAAGCCTCTTAGGTATAATACTCCCAGTTGTGAGTTATGAAGATAAACATATATATATATATATTTAATTTTTTTTCAGAACAATGCTTATGTTTGCATAGCTAATCACTGTATGTCTGTAACAAAAACCAAGTTTATAGTAACTCAACACATGGAAGTTAAAAATAAGTCAGTCTTGTAACTTTGCCTTTTCATTTTTGTTTATTGGCTTTTACACAAAATAATAATTTTAAGAGGTAATAAATGCCTGTTCACATCCATTCTTATCTGGTCTAAAACAATCAATTGGCTATAAGTCCTTTGACTCATAAGGCCTTCAGCCACAGAGAGTCCCGTGGAAGTACAGGATGGACCTGGGCCAGGCAGCCATGCCACCCTGGCAATGCTATGGGACAAAATAAAAATTTGCTGGTCTTTGATGTTGCCTCTGGCAAATCTTGACCAGAAGGGGAAGAATGCAAATGAAAAATACAATTCTAAGCCGCCCCCCTCCAACCATCTGAATGGACTTCCTCTTCAACCAGGACTCTTTTTTAATTCACCTGAAAGACTAGATCAGGCCATGACGGGAAGTGGGAGGTAAGACATGCTTCATTATACCTCTCCGGCGTTAACATTCACAATCTATTCTCTCTGAAGCCTTCTACCTAGATGTTTCACCTGCATGATGAAATCCCAGGTCTTTAGACAAACTCAACCAATTGTTAACCAGAAAATGTTTAAATTTACCTATAGTCTGGAACACCCCCAATCCCCCGCCACCAACTGCACTTCTTATTTTTTTAATTTCATTTTATTTATTATTTTTGATTTTTAGAGATGGGGTTCCATGTCTCAAACTCCTGACCTCTTGTGATCCACCCTCCTCGGCCTCCCAAAGTGCTGGGATTACAGGGGTGAGCCACCGCGCCCAGCCTGCACTTCTTAAATGTATTTAATTGATGCCTCATGCTTCCCTAAAAACCAAGCTGCACTGGATTGGCCATCTTCTCACATATCATTCTTTTCTTATAAGTGCATAAATAATATTCAACATATAGTCCATCTATATATCCACAATACATGTTCTTTAAGTCAGATGTGTTTCTTATAACCCTGAAAGAGAAAGTAAAGATTTACACTTGGCAAGCCAGATATTTGAAACATATTCACAGAAAAAACATTACATTTCCAACATGATATTATTGCCCTAGACTCTGCATTGTTTAAACTAAATCTAGTTTAATGTTCAGAGTATCAAAAGTGTCCAAGTTAATTCTTTATATTGACACATATGCAATGTCAAATACTGCTTCATTTCTCCCTGCTTTTTCCACTTTCTAGCATCTGATATTTGCTGTCCTTCACTTACAGACTTAGCACCCCACCCCTTTCACATATAATATAATTTGGAATAATGCCATTTCCTAAGATTCTCTAGTGTAACTGACCCAGTAGTAAGTCTTGGACCCTGTCTTCCTCAAGTGCTTTTCATCATCGTCAGAGTCCAGGAATTCACCTAAGGTATGATGCCTTAAGTTCAACATCATCTCCAAATGATGCTTTCATAAGATTTTACTCTGAAGTTCTGATACCAGCCCATCCATAATAGATGAGTGATCAAGGACTATGCAGTGAAAACAAATTTATAAATTAAAAATATTATCTTTTAGATTAATTTGGTATCCATACTTGGGTAAAAAGATACTGATATCAACCACCAAATAATTTCATCAATTAAATTTTTAAGAACGAGATTGATTTGTGGTGACCTAGTACAGATGTCAATGATTACTGCCCTCTTTCAGATACAAACCCCAAAACAACAGAGTTAAAAAATGAAAATAAGATATTTATGTACATACATATCATGCATATAATTAGTATCTACTTTTTTCAGTTTTCCTTTTGATAGCTGAAAATACTGGTTTCTATTCCATTATAGATTACCATTGTCTTTTCAATAGTTACAAACACACACATATTCTATATTTTCAAAACAAGATCCCATCTGTACTCTCTCCTGACACACACATTACCTTTGTCTCTGGTCCCTCACTCCAAATGAGACCTTTAAAATATATGTCCTTCTCCCCTCCATTTGGAGATAGCTTAACTCCCATTCTATCCTATCACTGCCAACCACCAGAGGTGGGCCACCTTGTCTTTCTGACCCACACTCCTACACTTACTATTTCTATCTGAACGAAAAAGCAAACAAACAAAACAAAAAATCCTGTTTGCCGCTATGGCCCAATGTGATGAGTATGCAGGGATCATAGTGCCTAAACTCAGTGTGATGGCACCTCAACATGGTTGACTGAGAGCTGTCTCCTGCTAAAAATATATACTAAAAAACACGTGTTAAATGACAAACTTCCGGCCGGGCGTAGTGGCTCACGACTGTAATCCCAGCACTTTGGGAGGCAGAGGTGGGCGATTCATGGGGTCAGGAGTTCGAGACCAGTCTGTCCAACATGGAGAAACCCCGTCTCTACTAAAAATAGAAAAATTAGCCGGGTGTGGTGGCGCATGCCTGTAATCCCAGCTACTCAGGAGGTTTAGGCAGGAGAATCAACTGAACCCGGGAGGCAGAGGTTGCAATAAGCCGAGATTGCGCCACTGCACTCCAGCCTGGGCAACAAGAGCAAAACTCCATCTCAAAAAAAAAAAGATGAACTTCCAACAGTTTCCAACAGGTTGAGACTCTGGTTTCTTTCTTTGCCTGATATTCTCTGCTTCCCAAATTTCAAAGATTAAAAAGTACAAGTGAAATTTGTCACTATTTTATTATTATTAATTATTATTATTATTTGAGACAGAGTCTCCCTCTGTTGCCTAGGCTGGAGTGCAGTGGCGCCATCTCAGCTCACTGCAACCTCCGCTTCCTGGGTTCAAGTCTCAACCTCTTCAGTAGCTGGGATTACAGGTGACTGCCACCACGTCCGGCTAATTTTTCTATTTTTAGTAGAGACGGGGTTTCACCATGTTTGTCAGGCTGGTTTTGAACTTCTGACGTGATTCACCCTCCTCGGCCTCCCAAAATACTGGGATGACAGACGTGAGACACTATTTTTATGTAAAGACTTATTTTTTTTCTCATTATAAGCAGAACAAATACAACACATAAACTCACTTAAAATAATGTATCACCACATTCCTCATTATACTACACAAATTATTTTACCTCTACTATATATGTAATGTATCATGCTAAAGTTTATTCTTTGACCTGAAATGCTCTTCTAAACCAGCCTTTAAATTTTTCATTCAAAAATGCCCATTTCAGAATATAAGTTAGTATTATAGCAATTTCTCAAAGAACTAAAAATGGAATTACCATTTGATCCAGCAATTCCACTCTTGGGTATTTACCCAAAGGAAAATAAATTATTATATTAAGAAAAAGACACCTACACTGCTACATTTATTGTAGCACTATTCACAATAACAAAGTCATAAAAGTGACCTAAGTTTCCATCAATGGATTATGTTTTCTTTCAGGGTATATACACCATGAAATACTACTCAACTGTAAAAAAGAAGAAAATCATGTCTTTTGCAGCCAAATGGATAGAGCTGGAGACTATTCTCTTAAGTGAAACAACTCAGAAACATAAATTTAAATACTGTATGTTCTCACTTAAGTGGGAGCTAAAAATATGTACATAAAGACATAAAAAGTGGAATAATGGACATTGGAGACTCCACAAAGTAAGAGGGTGGGAGGAAAATAAAGAAGGAGAAATTATCTACAGGGCTAAGTGTATACTATCCAGGTAATGTTTACACTGAAAACACAGACTGCATCACTATGGAATATATTTATACAACAAAACTGCACTTGTATCCCCTTAATCGAGAAACTTTTTTTAATGCCCATTTCAATTGTCATTTATAACAAAAGTAGCATTGCTAAAATTTATGATTGGTTAGTCTGTGTATTCTTACTGAAAGTTATCACGCTATATTCTCTTTATTTCTAGCATCATTCAATCAGTCTGCACATACAATCGATGGTTAAGTAGCTTTAGTGATGAATCAATCTTTCACTCATCTTTGAACCCCAGAACTTAGCACAATATTAAGTATTTGTTAGAGTCCAGTGACTTTTCTGGGCTTCCATAATTTTTCTTAGATAAACTTATTATTTTCAGAAGTCTCCGTAATTTGGCTACTAATTTTGTTAGTGGCTTCTCAAAATGACGAGAAGACATTTATGGTAACTTTCTATATTAGAAAATCACCAAAGAAGCATGAGAGAAAATGGTTCTTTTAGGATGCAATTTCTACTGAAGCTAGTTTTAATTTGATCTACAGTTCTCCTAAGGAAAATACCTCTACTCAAACCCAACTATAAAATTTTAACAAGAATAGACACTTACCAGTCAGAGGAGTTGATTATATCATCAATGCTCTTACCATTATTGTGATGTTTTTCAGGAGATAATCCCAGCCAAAATCCATATAATCTATATAATCTATATTGGGATTTTACAAATTCCTGCAGGAAACACAGATGGTCTGTTTAAGAAACAGTTTCTTACTTTTGTATTTTACATTATAGTGTAATTTCTTACAAATTGCTCTTTTAAGGTAACATACTTGACATTGCACTACTATTAAATGCCACTAAAAGAAACTGAAAGAAAGTACTCTTTACTATAAAATTTCAACATTTTAAAAAGTAATATCATTGCCGGTCTCACAAGAAGAGAGGCCCTACTAATCCATATATAGCCTTAATTTACAGTCATTGAAATGTTCACAATGACAAGTTCAGGATTCAAAAATTTGAGCTGTAAACATTGTATCCAGGGGCAAAGGATGTGGTTAATGGCTACCAACAAGAGTTAATAGAAACAGAAAGAGTAGAAAAAATGCCGCATACTCAGATGTGAGTGGTTGTAAAACAGAATTCAGAACCAGTCCAGAATTTTGTAGCCAACTAACAGGTATTTTTTCTTATTCCACACTTACAAAAGACTTTTTTTTAGAGTAAGTAACTGTGAATGGGTCACCTGAGAATAATCTGATGAGGAAGAGATTATGGATTGATTTCTCTCTTCTAAAGTATAACACAAGTTTCTTATTACGGGGAAGCAGAGACTTTTAGAAAATGTAATTTTGATTAAAAATATATGATTATTATTTGAGAGACCAAAAATGCTATGTAAAATAAGTGTAACATGGAAACACTATTTAGACAAGAAAAATTAAGAAAATGAATAAATCAATAAAGCTACTAAAAAACACATTTTTCCTGAGACTCAAGGACTCAGTGCAATACATCTGTTTGACACTTGGCTGTGCCACTTTCCTTCAGCTCTTCTTGTTTACACATATTTTATGTTAGCCTACTATAACTTGCCAATTTCTCTTAGTGAATTAAAAAATACAAAATGGCAAAAACAAAACAAATCCTCCTATGCAGTTTTTATGGAATTAGTAACCCTCAGGAGTAATCTCTGTATCCTGTTTTTAAAGTTTATAAATAATGTTCTGAGATTTGATTCCAGATTCTACTTTGGAAATACATACAGACCTATACATTCTGGGTGCCCTGTATCTACTCATCTACCTGTCAGCTAGTAATATTCCTCTTATGCTAAGGTCCTCAGCTAAGGTTTTATATGTTTTACCTTGCCTATAATATGTTGAGATAAATGTACAAAGTTTCAGTCACTTCTCACCCCAACTAAAATAAACCAGAATCATGAGTTTGTTGATTGAGGTCTTCTCTAACGTGACACACCCCTCTCTATCCCATGATGGTAGAAACACGTGGGCTTTACCAATGCACTTTTATTGTTAATCTTCAACAGGCTGGCATTCTGAGCAGCACAGGCCATTCTACTCTCCTGCCATGTGTGGGAATCATCACTTAGGAAATAACAGTTGTCCTCATGCCACATCCAACTCTTTGGACAAGGCTTACATTTGTGCTCTGAAAGAAGAACATAGTTTTATTTGGGTTTTATTAATAGTCTTAATAATTCTTATTATTTCCTTTCCTCTCTATGTGACATTCTCCACATTTGCTGTTTATTATTCTTTCTTTCTTTCTTTCTTTCTTTTTTTTTTTTTTTGAGAGAGGATCTTGCTCTGTTCCCCAAGCTGGAGTGTAGCGGCGCAATCTCAGTTCACTGCAGCCTCTGTCTCCTGGATTCAAGCGACTCTCCCCTTGGCTGCCCAAGTAGCTGGGATTATATGCTGTTTCTTCTTTTTACATCAAAGAGGAAGTAAGTGAATCCTGTGTTCTAGTTCCCTATATACCATCATAATGTGTCAGATACATAACTTAAACAAAAAAATTTCAACTTAAGCACTCGGATTCAAGTGCATCTTCCTATATCAATCTCTCTTTGCGATTTTTTGTATTCTATAATGACAATAAACACAAATTACAGGAAGTATTCTGTATAGTAAGAATTAACCCCACCTATCTATACCAATCTTACGTTCTTTAATTTCTGTTCTCTTGACTTGGTGAAACTTTGAGGTTTCTCAGGAGCAAAAGAAACACATTTTAGCAACCATGACTATGGAAACTTATGGAGATATTATAAGACCAACTTCACCTGATCTCAACGGTGACATCTCAATTTATTTTTTTTCTTGTGGACTTTGTTATCAATCACTGACTGAAATTTAAGAAGGAAGTCACCTATAAAGAGGTGTCACTTCTTCCCTGTCTTTTATTAACCTCATTGCCCAGAATAATTATAGTGGCAGATTAGAGAAACTGTCCTAACATTTTATCATGTAATTGTTATCTCCTGGTAATTTGGGGGTCTATTGTTATTATTATTTTTTCTGTCTTTCTTCTAACTGCAAGGAAATGAATTCTCCATCAACCACATGTAATTCCTTCCCGCAAATTATGACTCCCTAGGAAAAGGCTGCTAGCTAATTATAAAATGATTCTTAAGCGACTCAATTGTTTAGTTTATTGTCTAATAAATAACTCCAAGAGAATACAGGATTACCTTTTATTTCTCTATATAGCTCACGACATAATTTGGTGGCTGTTGTTTGCAGCGTGGTGGAGAGGTTCCTGATCTTGTCGGAGCTATTCATGTTACTCATCAGTTGTAGAGAAACATTTCTCTGAAGCTCTTCATTGATATTTTGTAGTTCATTTACTTTTTCCATTTCTGTCTTCAAAGTTTTGTAAACTTCACATTCAAAAATGACAAAAAATTGTAAACTCTCAATAGAAACATCATTGTTTATCATTTGCATTAGTAGTATAAATGTTAAAGGGGTCGGGAAAGCAATTACTCTACAGGAGTGAGGGAAAGACACTACATTCCACATTGTAAGTCCTCTCTGTGGGTATATCACCTATCATTATTACAAATCTTCCACTCAAGGAATAAACTTTTGTTGTCAAATATTTGAAATTCTAGGTACTTTCTCTTTTAACTGAAACAGGGCTAGTACATACACATGCTTCCCAAGACTCCCAATCCAATGAGCAGGAGAAGGCACAGAAGAGTCAGAAACAAGGCTGCTGGACGCCATACACGAGAGTGAGCAGGAGGTGCTGTGGAAAGCAAAATTAACAGGGAGGTCTAATGGTATACATTTTCATTTGAATTATTTACTCATTCATTCATTCATTCATTCATTCATTTTACCTTTATTTCCTAATATGCCTATTGGAAAGGAATGGATTTGTTAGACATTCAAGGATATTTAAAAATATTTTGAAGAATATGTCAAGAATAAGTCAAAATCACTGATTTGTATGTAAATTGATTCTGGCATGAGAAGTTGTTAACTGGTAGACTGATTCGAAAAACAGAGAAGCAAAAACAGAATTTATAATAGAGAATGGAGAACACCAATCAATCTAGATATAGTATACTTTGTTTGTACAAATTTGGGAAAAGTGAGTAACTGGAAATTAACAGAGAAGCCAATATGAGTATTCGTTGCTTGAGTAGACAATTGTAGCATGTCAGGAAAAACAATTTCAGTTGTTTACATATCCTTCAGGTAATTCTGAGAATTTAACTGCAGAATAAACAAGACAGGCTGTCTTTTTGTAATGTCTTTGGGTGTCCTCCCAGTAGCCTTTGATCTTAGTCAGTCCAGATATACACCGTTTTTAAGTGTAATGTTTCCAATTTTTTTCATGTTTTTTTCACAGGAAACTTTTATTGAATACTTCCTTTTTAGTGACTAGAGAAGTAAATAATAGATCATTTCTCTATTAAAAAAAACAGGAATTATAAACTTTATATTATGAATGAATTATTATTGTGACTATGTTATTTAAATTAATGTTATGTGTATAGGTAAAGACTAGCTAGATATTTCAAGAAAATACAATTCAGGGATATCCTGATAATCTTACTATACTTCTGAGCTATGTCTTACATCTCATAGTTAATGGTGCAATAATACTGTGAAATCCAGAGAATTGCTAATAAATACTAAAACTTCAATAGACTGGAAAATCATTACTACTTAAAGAACTACATGTTTAAGATTTTATATAAGCTTAGAATTATAAATTCAAGTGCTTTTTTTCTTATTATTTTCTCATTTATATAAGTATTCAATTATTCAAAAGTTATTCAAGAATTTATTCAATGAGCTTATTCAATTATTGAAAAGTTATCTTTTGGGCACCTTCTACTTACTAGACATATCCTGGGTGCTAACAACATCAAAGTGTACAAGATATACTAGTTCCTGTTTTCATAGATACAAATTTTAATTGTAGGAGGAAATAGACAGATATATAAGTGAGAGAGGGAGAAAGGGAAAGAAAGGGAGAAAAGATCTCAAATTGGGATATGCAGAGATTTGAAACTAAGCTGTTATATAGAGCAGGCAATTCAAATCTTATGAACAATGGGAACAAGCATGCAAAATCAATAGGAAGAACATTACAGATTGCAATTACATGAAGTTCAAATACAATAATTTAAGAAAAAGGTTTCTTTTGAAAAACAGAAAATATTCACAATGGCAGAAGAATTGTGGCCAATGTGAAAAATGATGTTAACAAAGGTTTTATTTTGTTTTTAAAAATGACAAGGAGAAGACATTACAGCCTTTTCTAGCCAGAGTATGTCAGATTTTTTGGGAAACCACTGGTTAATCAGGAGGGCAAAATAACTGAGTTATTTTGTAAGTAAGAAATCTGTTATAATATAACATGTGAAAGAGAACAGTAGTTTGATTAACTAGCATTAGATTAACTAGCATTCTAGTTTGATCAACTAGAATTTGATGATCCATGGATAAATTCAGTATACATTTTAAGCTAAAATCTATGGAACAAGTTTATGAAATTTTCATTTAGAGAAATTTAATAAATAAGATATGCACATTTGTAGGCAGTATCTCATAGTGATAAAGAGCAAAATACCATCTTTAGGGTTAGCATGTATATTAGTCTGTTTTCACATCACTAATAAGACATACCCAAGAATGGACAATTTATAAGGAAAAAGAGGCTAAATGGACTCACAGTTCTACATGGCTGAGGAGGCCTCACAATCATGGTGGAAGGTGAAAGGCAAGTCTCACATGGTGGCAGACAAGAGAGGAGAGAACTTGTGCAGGGAAATTCCCCTTTATAAAACCATCAAATCTCACGACACTTATTCACTATCACAAAAACAGCACAAGAAAGACTCCCCCCCCCCCACCCCACAGCCGGATTCAGTTACCTCCCACCAGGTCCTTCCAACAACACATGGAAATTATGGGAGCTATAATTAAAGATAAGATTTGGGTGGGGACAGCCAAACCATCTCACTCCACCCCTAACCCCTCCCAAGTCTCATGTACTCATATTTCAAAACCAATCATGCCTTCCCAGCAGTCCTCAAAAGTCTTAACTCGTTTCAGCATTAACTCAAAGGTCCACAGTCCAAAATCTCATCTGAGACAAGGCAAGTCCCTTCCACCTATAAGTTAGTAAATTCAAAAGCAAGTTAGTTACTTCCTAGATACAATGATTGGCATTGGATAAATACAGTCATTCCAAATGGGAGAAATTGGCCAAATTGGCCAAAACAAAGGGGCTGCAGGACCCATACAAGTCCAAAATCCAGTGAGGCAGTCGAATCTTAAAGCTCCAAAATCATCTCCCTTGACCCCACGTCTCACATGCAGATCATGCTGATGAAAGAGCTGACCTTGGTCAGCTCCACTCCTGTGGCTTTGCAGGGTACAGTTTCCCTCTTGACCGCTTTCATGGGCTGATATTGAGTGTCTGCATCTTTTCCAGGTGAACAGTGCACACTGTCCATGGATATACCATTCTGATGTCTGGAGAACATGGTCCACTTCTCACTGCTCCACTGGGCAGTACCCCATTGGGGACTCTTTGTGGGGCTTCTGATCCCACATTTTCCTTCTGCACTGCCCTAGCAGAGGTTCTCCATGAGCGCACTACCTGTGCAGCAAACTTCTGCCTGGACATACAGGCATTTCCATACATCCTCTGAAATCTAGACAAAGGTTCCCAAAACCCAATTCTTGACTTCTCTGCATACACAGGCTCAACACCACATGGAAGCTTCCAAGGCTTGGGGCTTACACCCCCTGAAGCCATGGCCTCAGCTTTACTTTGCCTCTTTTAGTCATGGCTGGAGCAGCTGGGATGCAGGGCACCAAATTCCTAGACTGCACACAGCAGAGGAACCCTGGGCTCAGCCTATGAAACCATTTCTTCCTGCTAGGCCTGTGGGCCTAAAGTGAGAGGAGCTGCTGTGAAGACCTCTGACATGCCCTGGAGACATTTTCTTCATTGCCTTGGTGATTATTATTTGGCTCCTCATTACTTTAGAAATTTCTGTAGCCAGCTTGAATTTCTCCTCAGAAAATGAGATTTTCTTTTCTATATCATTGTCAAGACACAAATTTTCTGAACTTTTATGCTCTGCTTCCCTTATAAAACTGAATGATTTTCACAGCACCCAAATCACGTCTTTAATGCTTCAATGCTTTGAAATTTCTTCTGTCAGATATCCTAAATCATCTCCCTCAAGTTCAAAGTTCCACAAATCTCTAGGGCCAGAGCAAAATGCTGCCAGTCACTTTGCTAAAACATAACAAGTCACCTTTGCTCCAGTTCCCAACAAGTTTCTCATCTCCATTTGAGACCACTTCAGTCTTATCAGCATTTTTGTCAAAGCCATTCAAGAAGTCTCTAGGAAGAGCCAAGCTGTCCCACATTTTTCTGTCTTCTTCTGGTCTCTCCAAAGTATTCTAACCTCTGCCTGTTACCCAGTCAGAAAGTCTCTTTCACATTTTTAGGTATCTTTACAGCAGCACCCTACTCTACTGGTATCAATTTAATATATTAGTTTATTTTCACACTACTGATAAAGACATATCCATAACTGGGTAATTTATAAGTAAGAAGTTTAATGGACTTCTGGTTCCATGTAGTTGGAGAGGCCTCACAATCATAGTAGAAGGTGAAAGGCACATCTCACATGGCAGCAGACAAGAGAAGAGAGAACTAGTGGAGGGAAACTCCTCTTTGTGCAGGAAAACTCCTCTTTATAAAACCATCAGATCTCGTGAGACTTATTCACTTTCACAAGAACAGCATGGGAAAGACCTGCCCCTGTGATTCAATTACCTTTCGCTGTGTCCCTCCCACAACATGTGGGCGTTGTGGGAGTTTCAATTCGATATGAGATTTGGGTGGGGACACAGTCAAACCATATCAGCATGCTTTGGTTTGAATCTTGGTTCTGCTGCTTATCACTTGTGAAACCTTGGTAAAGTTATTTAACATTTTTTAACATCTCTGTGTCTGGGTTTCAGCATTGTTAAAGAAATGCAGAGAGAAAGATAGAAAGACTACAAAGTATCAGACACTAAATGATTTAATATTTTTAATGCAATTAGAACAGAACTGGCACAGAACAAACACCTGGAAATTGTATTTAAATATATTCTTAAATGTATATTTAATGAGATGAGGATGTCTGGAGAGAGAGACCATTTTAGAAGAAAAATAAATATTAGTATTTTTGCCATTTTAAATTTATAGTGAGATTAGAACTCCAGATGGAAATGTGAAAGAGTCACTTTATTTTCTAGTCTTGAGATCCAGGGAAAAGTCATACAGAGATATTTGGGAGTCACTCTATTTAAGGTCAAACAAGTGGATGAGATGGCTTAGAAGAGTTATTGAGTGATGCAATAAAAGGGAACCCAGAATGAGCTTCAGAGTATTCCACCTTCTAGAGTTTGATCTAGGAGGAAGAGTCAACAAAGGCTGAGGAGAGGCAGGCATGGTGACAGGAGAAACCATGAGGATGTGTCCAGAAAGATGTACAAAGAAAGCATTTAGAGGACTGTTTAACTTTTTGAATGCTGTAGGGAAGTGAAGTAGTGGAAGAAACATGAAACTATTGGGATGAAACAGGCAGGCCATCAGTGACCTAAAGCTCAGTCTTCATGGAACCAAGGGGGCAGAAGCCAAATAGAGTTGGCTGAGAACAGAATGGGAAGTGAAGAACTGAGAGTCAGTGGCCAAAGATAATGCTTTCAAAAGTTGAGCTGCAAAAGGAAACAAAGAAAGTAAATAAAAATGGAAAGGCTTAAGTGGTCAAACAAGATTGTGTTTTGTTATAATAGCTGTAGTAGAGTATGTTGGTGCACTTAAAAAGAGAACACAGAGAAGGAAGAGATAATAATGACACAGGAGAGAAAGGAGAATGTAAATACTATCTGGAAGGAAGGCAGAGTATCAGTAAGGGCATGGTAGGAGAGAAATTTTAATAACAGAAATAAAAAGTGTGGGATGATGCCTTTTTCCTCACCAGAGGAAAGGAGAGAGTAACTGGGGTTGAAAATGTGTGTATTTTTCACCAGCAATATTCAACTCCGGAGCAGACTGGGTGGATATTTGGGTTTAACCAGAACTGGAGTTGTTTTTACTTATTTGTTTGGTTTTTTGTTTCATTCTGTTTTGATTTGTTTGAGACAGGATCTTGCTGTATCACTCAGACTGGAATATAGTGGCCTGATCATAGCTTACTGCAGCCTCCAACTCCTGGGCTCAAGTAATGCTCTTTCCTCAGTCTCCCAAGTAGCTAAGACTATGGGTGCCCAGTTAATTTTTAAAAAAATTTTTGGACATAGGAACAGGCAAGGACTTCATGACTAGAACACCAAAACCATTGGCAACAAAAGCCAAAATAGACAAATGGGATCTAATTAAACTCCAGAGCTTCTGTACAGCAAAAGAAACAATCATTGCAGTGAACCAGCAATCAACAGAATGGGGAAAAAATTTTTGCAATCTACCCATCTGACAAAGGGCCAGTATCCAGAATCTACAAAGAACTAAAACAGATTTACAAGAAGAAACAAACCCATTCAAAAGTGAGTGAAGGATATGAACAGACATTTTTCAAAAGAAGACATTTATGAGGCTAACAAACATATGAACAAATGGTCTGGAAACCATTATTCTTGGCAAACTGACACAAGAACAGAAAATCAAAACATGCATGATCTCACTCATAGGTGGGTGTTGAACAGTGAGAACACCTGGACACAGGGAGGGGAGCATCACACACTGGGGTCTGTTGCGGGGTAATAGGTGAGGAACAGTGGGGGATAGGGAGGTTGGGGAGGGATAACATTGGGAGAAATGCCAGATATAGGTGATGAGGGGAAGGAGGCAGCAAACCACATTGCCATGTATATACCTATGCAATAATCCTGCATGTTCTACACATGTACCCCAGAACCTAAAGTGCAATATATATATATATATATATATACACACACACACACACACACACACATGCACATATATATATATATAACTAGATTGTATCTTAATTATTTGTGCTTAATTAATTTCTGCCATATTTTATGCAAAGATTTCGATGGAAAGGATCAATTCATATTTGTATAATTCTGATCGTGTATTTTGTGCGCAGTATGCATTTTGTCATTGAATATATTTAATTTGATTTCTACTTTGGTGCTAATAAGTGACCACTGCAAAATTCTAAATGTAGAGTTGTATATTTTCATAAAAGAAAACAGAAATAGTGTGCCCATACATCATCAGTTTTGTTTACTTGACAGGCTGAAGTAGCAAAAGGCTACCTGCACAGAATTCATACCTATTCAGGTATCTGCAGAATTGCTTTTTCAAAAGTAATATCATTAAAGCTATTTGTATGTTTTATGATTCATAAAGGGCCTTTATTTCCATTATGGTGTCTTGTGTCACATAGGTCCTGCAAATGGCAATTTTTAGAAACTTTATTTTACTTACGAGAAGCAGAGCAGTGAAATGACCTCATTTTTGAAGAATATAGTGAACACCTTTTCACTTCCACTAATAGCAAGAAAAATATAATATTACAAAAAATATCATCACTACTTTCATGTTTATTGTATGTCCAAAATGTTTTTGGCACCATATAAAAAATGTAACAGTCAAGTTTAACAGATCATTACATTAGACAGTGTACAATGAAGTTGACCATATACAATCTGAAAAAAAAACAGCTAAACAGTATGATGATGATTTCACAGGGCTGTGTGTCCATATCTAAAAGTTTGCTTCTACTAGGACTTAGCATACAGAGTTAATATCTGTACACATAGCCACTATGATAATTCTTATAATTAAAATGCTAATCTAGAATGATGACAATCTCAGGCTTTATATTTTCCATTAAGCAGTTCCTTTTTTCATTGTTACTATAGGATAGATTTAGTCTTTCTATTACAAGTACTTTTCATAATGCAAACCTCAGGGAGAAGTACATGAGAAAACTTTTAACTGGGAAAGGAAACAATACTTAATAGATGCTTTCAATCACTAGTATTAGAGGTACATAAATTTTGCTTTCTCTCTTCTGTTTTCAATCAAATATGAAAGAATAGATTTCAGTTTGGGTCTTCAGTAGCAAATGATTTGTGTCATTCTGTGCATTTGTATGTTTTAGATAGTTAACCTTTTCTTTGAACTTAAATATTCAACATCTGCCATATTTGCAAACAGTTTCAAAGATATTTGTAATTTTCTGTTAATAATGTGGAATTCATTATAGCCAATGTATTCTGCTTTAAGTAGGCTTGTGAAAAATGTATATGTATATATGTATACATATATGTATGTATGCATCTATCTCTATATATATGTTGATGGCACCAAATATCTAGAAAATTTTGTAAAAAGCAAAAATTTATGTCAAATAGTCTAAAGGAAAACAGAAAAAAAAATACAGGAACAAAGTAGTAAATACAGAAAACTATAAATATACAAATATATAACAGCCAAATTACAAATTCCTAAAACAATACATAAGATAAAGGATAGCTAAAAATGTATAACAATAAGGTGAAATCCATATTGTAAAATATAATACTTTTCAACTACATCAATGTATGTTGAAAGGTTATAAATAAATTTGGTAAAGATATCAGAACTTCAATATGCCTGTACATTTTGATGGCCAGGTCTAAATATATCATGTATTGAATTGAAGAGAATCACAAGATTAGTAACATGAATAACATTTTATGCGCATTGGATTCTCTAAATTCTTTATAAAATCATTAAAAATATTACTAAATGTTTTCAAGACAATTTATACTTTAGAATTATAAACAATGCAAAAATAGTTAACATTATATTTAAATAGAACCAGAGACTAACTTGATGAAATTTCCTTGCATTTAAAACAAGAGGTCAATTCTGTAACTCAGTAAACCATGTCTCTGGCAAAGATGGTTGGCATGACACTGTGATACACTGGAGGGTCTTCATTCTAATACAGGACGATGCTTCTTTATAGCAATCCCTACTTATTCCAGGAGTTCACATGACGGTTTCTCAGCTTCCACATGGCTGATTTCACATCTTCATTCCTCAGAGAGTAGATGATGGGGTTCAGCAAGGGAGTACAAACAATGTAGAAGATAGAAAGAAATTTGTCCACAGAAAGTCTGCTAAAAGGCCATATATAGAAATAAATACAAGGGCCAAAGAAAAGAATCACCACTGTGATGTGGGCAGTTAGTGTAGAAAGAGCCTTGGATGACCCACTGGAAGATCTGTGCCGGATACTGATCAAAATGATGGTGTAGGAAATAACTAGAGCCAGAAAACAGCTCAATGAGATCAGGCCACTGTTTGTTAGGGTCATAATTTCCATTTCATATGTATCTATGCAAGCCAGCTCTATCACCAAGGGAAGGTCACAAAAGAAGCTATCTACCTCATTGGGACCACAGAATGGCAGGTCCACTGTAAAAGCCAAGTGGCTCACGGAATGAAGAATGCCCACCGCCCAGGAAATAGACACAAAA
>CAUYLZ010058487.1:0-28293 GCA_963573645.1 Pithecia hirsuta
AAGTCCTTGCCTATGCCTATGTCCTGAATGGTTTTGCCTAGGTTTTCTTCTAGGGTTTTTATGGTGTTAGGTCTTATGTTTAAGTCTTGAATCCATCTGGAGTTAATTTTAGTGTAAGGTGTCAGGAAGGGGTCCAGTTTCTGCTTTCTACACACTGCTAGCCAGTTTTCCCAACACCATTTATTAAACAAGGAATCCTTTCCCCATTGCTTGTTTTTGTCAGGTTTGTCAAAAATCAGATGGCTGTAGATGTGTGCCATTGCCTCTAGGGCCTCTATTCTGTTCCATTGATCTGTATCTCTGTTTTGGTACCAGTACCATGCTGTTTTGATTACTGTAGCCTTGTAGTATAGTGTGATGCCTCTGGCTTTGTTCTTTTTGCTCAGGATTGTCTTAGCTATGCGGGCTCTCTTTTGGTTCCATATGAAGTTTAAGGTGGTTTTTTCCAGTTCTGTGAAGGTCATTGGTAGCTTGATGAGGACAGCATTGAATTTATAGATTACATTGGGCAGTATGGCCATTTTCACAATATTGATTCTTCCTAACCATGAGCATGGAATGTTTCTCCATCTGTTTGTGTCCTCTCTTATTTCGTTGAGCAGTGCTTTGTAGCTCTCCTTGAAGAGGTCCTTTACATCCTTTCTTAGTTGTATTCCTAGGTATTTTTTTCTCTTTGTAGCAATTGTGAATGGCAGTTCATTCTTGATTTGGCTCTCTTTAAGTCTGTTATTGGTGTATAGGAATGCTTGTGATTTCTGCACATTGATTTTGTATCCTGAGACTTTGCTGAAGTTGCTTACCATCTTAAGGAGATTTTGAGCTGAGATGATGGGGTCTTCTAAATATAGCATCATGTCATCTACAAGCAGAGAAAACCTGACTTCTTTTCCTAATTGAATACGCTTTATTTTTTTTCTTGCCTAATTGCTCTGGCTAGAACTTCCAATACTATACTGTATAGGAGTGGTGAGAGAGGGCATCCTTGTCTCGTGCCGGATTTCAAAGGGGATGCTTCCAGTTTTTGCCCATTCAGTATGACATTGGCTGTAGATTTGTCATAAATAGCGTTTATTGTTTTGAGATATGTTCCTTCAATACCTACTTTATTAAGAGTTTTTAGCATAAAGGCTGTTGAATTTTGTGGAAGGCCTTCTCTGCGTCTATTGAGATAATCATGTGGTTTTTGTCTTCGGTTCTGTTTATGTGGCGGATTACGTGTATACACTTGCCTATGTTGAACCGGCCTTGCATCACTGGAATGAAGCCTCCTTGATCATAATGGATAGCTTTTTGATGTGCTGTTGCAATCAGTTTGCCAGTATTTTATTAAAGATTTTTGCATCTATGTTCATTATGGATACTGGCCGGAAGTTTTATTTTTTTGTTGTGTCTCTGCTGGGTTTTGGTATCAGGATGATGTTGGTCTCATAAAATGATTTGGGAAGGATTCTCTCTTTTTGGATTGTTTGGAATAGTTTCAGAAGGAATGGTACTAGCTCCACTTTGTGTCTGGTAGAATTCAGCTGTGAACCCATCTGGACCTGGACTTTTTTTGGTTGGTAGGCTATTAATTGCTGCCTCAACTTCAGCCCTTGTTATTGGTCTGTTCAAGGTTTCAACTTCTTCCTGGTTTAGGTTTGGGAGTGTGCAAGTGTCCAGGAATTTATCCATTTCTTCCAAGTGTATTGGTTTATGTGCATAGAGTTGTTTGTAGTAATCTCAGATTGTAGTTTGTATTTCTGTGGAATCAGTGGTGATATCCCCTTTATCATTTTTTATTCCATCTATTTGATTCTTCTCTCTTTTTTATTAATCTGGCTAGTGGTCTATTTTGTTGATCTTTTCAAAAAACCAGCTCCTGGTTTTACTGATTTTTTGAAGGGTTTTTTTGTGTCTCTGTCTCCTTCAGTTCTGCTCGGATCTTAGTTATTTCTTGTCTTCTGCTAGCTTTTGAGTTTTTTTGATCTTGCTTCTCTAGCTCTCTCAATTTTGATGATAGGGTGTCGATTTTAGATCTTTCCTCGCTTCTGTTTTTGTGGCGGATTACGTGTATACACTTGCCTATGTTGAACCAGCCTTGCATCGCTGTATGTGGGCATTTATTGCTATAAAATTCCCTCTAGATGCTGCTTTAAATATGTCCCAGAGATTCTGGTACGTTGTGTCTTCATTCTCAATTGGCTTCAAAGAACATCTTTATTTCTGCCTTCATTTCATTGTTTATCCAGTCAACATTCAGGAGCCAGTTGTTCAGTTTCCATGAAGTTGTGTAGTTCTGAGTTAGTTTCTTAATCCTGAGTTCTAATTTGATTGCCCTGTGGTCTGAGAGACTGTTTGTTATGATTTCCATTCTTCTGCATTTGCTGAGGATTGATTTACTTCCAATTATGTGGTCAGTTTTAGAGTAGGTGCAATGTGGTGCTGAGAAGAATGTATATTCTGTGGATTTGGGGTGGAGATTTCTGTAGATGTTTATTAGGTCTGCTTGGTCCAGATCTGACTTCAAGTCCTGGATATCCTTGTTAATTTTCTGTCTCATTGATCTGTCTAATATTGACAGTGGAGTGTTAAAGTCTCCCACTATTATTGTGTGGGAGTCTAAATCTCTTTGTAGGTCATTAAGAACTTGCCTTATGTACCGTATCTGGGTGCTCCTGTATTGGGTGTGTATATATTTAGGATCGTTAGCTCTTCTTGATGCATTGATCTTTTTAGCATTATGTAATGCCCTTCTTTGTCTTTTGATCTTTGTTGGTTTAAAGTCCATTTTATCAGAGATTAGGATTGTAACTCCTGCTTTCTTTTTGCTCTCCATTTGCTTGGTAAACCTTCCTCCATCCCTTTATTTTTAGCCTATGTGTGTCCTTGAACATGAGATGGGTTTCCTGAATATAGCACACCAATGGGTCTTGATTTTTTATCCAATTTGCCAGTCTGTGTCTTTTGATTGGGGCATTTAGCCCATTTACATTTAAGGTTAATATTGTTATATGTGAATTTGATCCTGCCATTTTGATGCTAGCTGGATGTTTTGCTAATTAGTTGACGCATTTTTTTCATTGTGTTGATGGTCTTTACCATTTGGTATGTTTTTGTAATAGCTGGTACTGGTTGTGACGAAATCTCTCAGCAATTGCTTGTCCATAAAGGATTTTATTTCTCCTTTGTTTATGAAGCGTAGTTTGGCTAGATATGAAATTCTAGGTTGAAAGTTCTTTTCTTTAAGGATGTTAAATATTGGCCCCCACTCTCTTCTGGCTTGTAGGGTTTCTGTGGAGAGATCCACTGTGAGTCTGATGCGCTTCCCTTAGTGGGTAACCCGACCTTTCTCTCTGGCTGCCCTTGGCATTTTTTCCTTCATTTCAACCCTGGTGAATCTGATGATTATGTGCCTTGGGGTTGCTCTTCTTGAGGAATATCTTTGTGGTGTTCTCTGTATTTCCTGGACTTGAATGGTGGCCTGACTTGCCAGTTTGGGGAAATTTTCCTGGATATATCCTGAAGAGTGTTTTCCAGCTTGGATTCATTCTCTCCATCATATTCAGGTACACCTGTCAAACGTAGATTAGGTCTTTTCACATAGTCTCATATTTCTTGGAGGTTTCGTTCACTTCTTTTCACTCTTTTTTCTCTATTCTTGCCTTCTTGTTTTATTTCATTGAGTTGATCTTCAATCTCTGATACCCTTTCTTCTGCTTGGTCAATTCAGCCACTGAAACTTGTGTATGTTTTGTGAAGTTCTCATGCTGTGTTTTTCAGCTCCATCAAGTCATTTATATTCTTCTTTAAGCTGTTTATTCCAGTTAGCATCTCATCTAACCTTTTTTCTAGGTTCTTAGTTTCTTTGCATTGGGTTAGCACTGTTCTTTTAGCTCTCAGAAGTTTGTTATTACCCACTTTCTGAAGTCTGTTTCTGTCAATTCATTGGATTCATTCTCCAACCATCTTTGATACCTAGCTGGTGAGGAGTTGTGATCCTTCGGAGAAGGAGAGGTGCCTGGTTTTTGGTGTTTTCATCCTTTTGCGCTGGTTTCTTCCCATCTTCATGGCTTTATCTACCTGTGTTCTTTGTAGTTGGTGACTTTCAGATGGGGTCCCTGAGTGAATGTCCTTTTTGTTGATGATGAAGTTATTTCTTTCTTTCCTAGTTTTCCTTCTAACAGGCCCCTCTGCTGCAGGACTGCTGGAGGTCCACTCCAGACCCCACTTGTCTGGGGATCACCCGTTCGGGCTGCAGAAAAGTAAGGGATGCTGCCGGTTTCTTCTTCTGTTATCTTCGTCCCAGGAGGGTACCTGCCAGATGTCAGCCTGTGCTCTCCTTTATCAGGTGTCTCTTTGGGTATATGGGGGTCGGGGAGCTGCTTGAGGAGACAGTCTGTCCCTTACAGGAGCTCAAGTGCTGTGCTGGGAGCCCCGCTGTTCCATGCAGAGCTGCTGGGCAGGTACTTTTAAGTCTGCTGCAGCGGAAGTCATAACTGCCTCTTTTCCCAGGTGCTCTGTCCTAAGAATGTCGGCTTTATTTATAAGTTCCTGTCGTGCTGCTGCCTTTCTCCCTAGATGCTCTGCCCTGCATGGAGTAGTCTAGTCACAGTCTGTCAGCAGAAGTGTTGCTGAGCTGCTGCAGACTCTGCCCAGCTGCTGTGTGAACTGCCTCAGTAGTCCACAGTCGTGGTGGCTGCCCTTCTCCCCACTTAGCTGGAATGTCCTGGGTCCAGCTGCACTTGCTGCAAAACTCTCAATCCAGAGCGTTTCAGATTGCTTGTTTTGTCGGGGGTGGTACCCACTGAGCCAGATTGCCTGGCTCCCTGTCTCTGCCCTGTCCCTTTCAATTGAATGGGTGGCTCTGTCTCCCAGGCATTCCAGGTGCCAGTTGAAATGGCCGCCCAAATTTGTGTGAGATTCTGTGCACCAACCTGGCACCAGCTGAAACCACCATGCTGAAAACTTGTGGTGCTTTTCAGCCCCAGAATCTCCTTGTCTGTGTGCAGTGAAAATTTGTTTGGAAATGCGGTTGGCACTCACCCTTGGCTTTGTTCTTGCTGGGAATTGCACTCCAGAGCTGCTCCTATTCAGCCATCTTGGATCCTCACCACTTTTCTGGCTTTCTTCAAAGGCTATAATCACTTTTAGTAGGGCTGGACTGGTGGGAGGGGGAGAGTCTTTCTGGGATGTTTTTGGTCTGTTTACTTGCATGACAATCACTTTTTCATCTTGTCTCCATATATACTACTTAACATGGGATTAATTTTTATTTTCATTTCACTTGATTGGAGAATATTTTATCTGTAAGGAAGAGTAATTTTTACTACTACTTTTTTTTTTTTTTTTTTTTTTTTTGAGAAAGTCTCGCTCTGTCACCTAGGCTGGAGTGCAGTGGCACAATCTTGGCTCACTGCAACTTCCACCTCCCGGGTTCAAGCTATTCTCCTGTCTCAGCCTCCCAAGTAGCTGGGACTACAGGCACATGTCACCATGCCTGGCTAATTTTTGTATTTTTAGTAGAGACAGGGTTTCATCATGTTGGTCAGGGTGGTCTCGAACTCCTTCCTGATCTCAGGTGATCCACCTGCCTTGGCCTCCCGAAGTGCTGAGATTACAGGCGTGAGCCACCATGTCCAGCCATTACTACTTTTGTAATACTATTTTGAGACAGTGAAGGTCAGAGAGGTTTGATAATTGTACATGGTCACCTATACAAATAATCATTGATGTTCTTTCTTACTGAAAATGAAAAAGTTCAAATAAAAAAGGACATTAGTTAGTACTTGACAACACTGAAGAGAAGACTGTAAGCAGCCAACCAGCACAAGCTTTGAAGGGCAAGACTTTTCACCTATAGGTGGAGTAATAATGCAGAAGCTTCCATGTGTAATAAATAGTGAACAGTGGTTCGGCTCTGGTGCTTGGGAGGACCTCAGGGCAAATGAGGTCCTCGTAGGCAGGGAGCCTCGCTTCACTTTCGTACAGAAAGCAAAAGAACGCTGAATGAGTGTTCAAATAACACATGAACTTCATTCCTTTATGAACAAAATATCTATAGTAATAACAGAAATGCCACAAATTTATTTATCTTAATTTTAGGAAGCCATTTGATGTGTGTATTAATATTACACATTAATATAAGAAACAATAATCCCAAGCAAATAGAGCAAAAATTAAAATCAGATATGTTCATTACAGTACTCACGATACTTGTCTGTATGCTAGGAATACTCCACAATTTGAATTGAACAGAGAAGTTATGGTGCCTGGCATATGGTAGATTTGAGCTCAACATAAGGAACAACAACTTAAGTAGTATGTAAGTAATGAAAAGACTGCTTCATAAAGGATTGGGGTCACTGCTCATTGAGTCTGTAGGCAATAGTTGTTAGGGATGCTAACATTCCTACAGAATGTTATAAAAAGGATTATGCCACCGGGTAAAAAGATTAGGGTAAACTACCTCAAAGATCCAAACTCAAAACTCTAAATGTGACTTCAAAGTGTATTTCATATTATACTTGAATACTAGAGGGTGTGGTGACATAGAAATTCATACTTCAACTACAGTGAGAAACCGCACTGTAAGATATGGAATCTATCAGTACCAATTCCTGCTATTCTGTTAAAATGAATTCTGGGAATCCTGCAAGGCTTCTTAAAATGATGCAAAAACCAAAATGACACAAGCATTCTGACATCCTTTTAGAGTGAGGATGCAACAGTTTTCAAATAAATTTAAAATAATCATAGTTCCTGTAGTATCAAAATAATTATAAAAACAAAATGCACTAACTTCTTTAATCTGCTAAACACTGTATAAAACAAGAAAAATTTGCTCACAAATAACCAAGTGCAGGCAACAAGCAATTAGTCAAGTATCTTTTATATCTAACTGGTAAAAATCACTTAAAAAAAAAAAAAAGAATTTATGGTCATCCCTTTACCAAAAAAAATCCAAGATTTGTAAAATTAGCAGTGTTTTTTTTATCACTCTTCAATGTTAATTCACTTTTTCTCTTACAAAATGCTGTAATTTTTACAATTTTTAAAAAATGAACTTGCATTTAACCTTCTCTTAAGTCAATTTTTTTTTTATTTTTTTTGAGACAGAGTCTTGCTCTGTTGGCCAGGCTGGAGTACAGTGGTGCAGTCTTGACTCACTGCAACCTCCAACTGCTGTGTTCAAGCAATTCTCCTGCCTCATCCTCCCAAGTAGCTGGGATTACAGGCATGTACCACCACGCCTGGCTAATTTTTTGTATTTTTAGTAGAGACAGGGTTTCACCACGTTGGCCAGGCTGGTCTCAAACTCCTGACCTCAAGTGATCCACCCTCCTCAGTCTCCAACGTGTTGGGATTACAGGCGTGAGCCACTGCACCTGGCCTCTTTTTAACCTTCTCCCAAATTTCAATTTTAAAAAAGTATTCTTTTAAAATATTACACTGACTAACATAATTACAGATTACATTATATAACCTGCTAAAAATGCTGTGTAATTATACTTAGCCAGAATATTTGGGCTTCACGGCAAAAATCTAAATTTCTTGCTGATAAAGCAATGTTCTCTGCAGGTAAATTTGTCAACATGTTGTTGACTTTACATTTTCAGCCAGAATAGCAGTTACTGTCACACTACTTCATCTAATGAAAACAATCAGCAAATTTTCCATTCACAATTTTAAGAGGAAGTTTTCTATAAAAGTTTCATTCATTAAATCAAATGAAAACAGCATCACAGTGGTACACTTTCTTATACACTGGTGAATATGTATTTTTAGAATAATTTTCATATTACATTTTCATGTTGGCACAGAAAAATGGAATTCAATCACAAATTTATCATACAAAACTTTCCATTCTATAACTAGACTTAAGCTCTATGAAAAAATTTTTGAACAAATTCAGAAGTAGCCCAGTAAGACATAAATCTGGGATGTACTACACTCCTAACTTCTAAAAAAAACAAAACAAAACAAAAACCATTACTATAAGTATACCACGCATAAGTTTACAGAAATCATGCACTCGACAAATATTTATTAAGCAGAATTATGCCAGTAAGAGGGGAAAGAAGTGAATAAAACAAACAAAAATCCCTATCCTTATGGCACTTACATTCCAGTGGGAGCTTAAGCCTTTCGGAGTTATTGCTTTAGAAATCTAAGAAATGGAGATATCATCTTCCAAAAAGTACATTTATATAACTTTGAAGAGTTGAGCCTTCCTAATCCAACCATTAACTATGGATTAAGAGCCTCTGATAAAAATCCTCCTTATACTTATTTTCTATGCCTACTATTTATAGTAGATTGTTTTACAGTTTTACTATTCATAGTAAAAAGTGGTACTTCTTTATTTCCATTAAAGCAGTTACGGCCTTCAACCCTCAATAGAATGCTTTCTATTTATTCCATTTGTACTCCTCACAAATTTCTAGACTGTCAGATTACCCACTATCATCCTTAGTCTTTCTAGACTAACCAACCCTAATGTATTCAGTAGCTTCATATGGAGACTTTCTTTCCTGATTTCATTAATTATTCTCTGGACCCCCTTAAGTTAAAATGCTCTTCTCCCTACCACCCAAACCTAGAATTAAAGTCTGCATAAGCTGCCTATAAAGTCTTTGGAAGATGGTATGCCCAAGAGAAACACAATAAATTTTTAACCATTTAACAGAAATTTCAATTAATTCATCCAAAATTTTCTGTTCTTGCTTGTCAGAGGAAAGGATCATGTGACCCCTTGGAAAAATTCTTTTTAATTTAAAGATGCAACATCTAAAATGCTTTTTAGGGTCATCTGTAATAAATGTGTTAACCTTTTACATGTACAGTTTTTAAAAATTATACAGTGGGACTTATTCTACCTAATTATGACCCTAAGACCCTATAAGATCAAACATCAGAGAAAATGTGTACAGATGATAGGCATATTTTACATGTTTTTCTAAAAACAATTGCAATGAAAAGGTTTCTAAGTTAATAAAAATGTTAAGTAAAAGAAAAATGAAAAGATAGCTGCTCAAGGTCATAAAGCAAGTAAATGGCTACAATTTAATCTCCAAAGTTTGTCTTTCCTCTTTTTCTGTGTTTACTGCCTCCAGCAAGCTTAGTTCTAGAAGCCTGACTTCTATAAGAGAAACTATGAAAGCACAAATTCCCACAGATGATTTAGATGACCCATTTCTCCCAAATTTATAGCCCCAAAACAACTTCGCTAAATTTAAGGAAGGTCATTTGTCACCTGCAATCTCACAACTTGTATCAAAAGCCTCTAAAATGTTTTATGATCTTTGACCCAGTAACTCCACTTCTAAAAGCTTACTCTAGAAAGATAATCAGAAATGCATATACAAATTATTTGCAAAGATGTTCACTGTACTATTATTCCTATGAGCAGAATATTGCAGTAGAGGCAAAGAACAAAAAGGGCCAGTTGGAAAAAAAAATTACGGTACATTACTAAGATGAATGTTATCCATCAATTTTTTAAAAACATATTGACTACTTTATCATAATATTCAACATACATTTTTATAAAGTGAAAAAACAAAATAATACTTATAGTATCTTCCCAATTACTGGAAATAAAATTACATTTGGAAGCCAAGAATAGACCTAGAAGGATGCCCTCAAAATGTCAAAGTATTCAACTTCCGTTTCCTCATCTGTACAATAAGGATAATAAAATCTCTTAGGGCTATTTTCAGAACTAAGTGTAAAAGATGAAAAGTGCTTAAATAGTGCTTGACACTCAGTAAGTACTCAATAATAGTATTATTTATCAATTTATACCACATATGCTGATAAAATTTGCAAAAATTTCCCAAAAAAGTAATCAATAAAAATTACTCACAATTCTAACACCATAGTAGAATTCATAGTAGCCATTATGAATTCATTTTACCATCTGGGTTAATTTGTTTCAAATCTTTCTATACAAATTAAACAATGTATTGTATACAACTGGAATCATATTGTACAACATCTAGTGGTTACACAACATTATTTTATAAATATATTATCTCATTTAACAATTCCACTAATACTGAGCATTAAGTTCAATTCCTTTAGGCTCAGGAAACGAGTACTGCAGCGCTATTTCCTGAATGCTGCTGAGCCAATATGATTCAGAAAAATTATTCCTCAGAGAAGAAAATGAAGACCAGAAACTTATAATTGCATAAATAGTAGATGGGGAAATGTTGAACATAGGATACTAAAGAGAAGAAATAAGGAACAATTATTTTTATTATCCATATTCATGTGGCAGGTGACAGATTGTATTTAGCCCTGAGTTAGGATTTTTCAGGCTCACTTTTGCATTATTTTTTGTGACCTGGAACAAAGTCTCTTCTTCACATGTCTTATTATGGGTCTAAATCACCTTCTTGACTAGGTCAGGAAGTAGTACGGTATAATGTTTAGATACAAAGGCTCTGGAATTAGATTAAGTTCAGAACTCTCCTTTATGCTTATTTCCTGAGTTATCAAGGACACGTTAGTTAAACTCAAGCCTTAATATTTTGGTTTTGGTTTTGTTTTTTTTTTTGAGACAGAGTCTCACTCTGTCACCTAGGCTGGAGTGCAGTAGCACAATCTCAGTTCACAGCAACCTCCACCTCCCAAGTTCAAGCAATTCTCTGGCCTCAGCTTCCCTATTAGCTGGGCCTACAGGTACATGCCACCATACCCAACTAATTTTTGTATTTTTAGTAGAGACAGGGTTTTACCATGTTGGCCAGGCTACTCTTAAATTCCTGACCTCAGGTGATCTGCCTGCCTTGGCCTTCTGAAGTGCTGGAAGCATGGGCATGAACCACTGCGCCCAGCCCAAGCCTTCGTTTCTCATGTGACAGTTGAAGACTGAATAAATATTGCTTATTTATTATTGTTAGAGGTTTAAGTCATATGATTCATGTTAAGGTGTTAGCAAAATGCTTGAAATTTGGGAAGTACTTAATAAATGGAAACTACCTGTGTTATTATCTATAAAAATAAAAGAATGGACTAAAAGATCTCTTTAAAAAAGTTCAGTTCCGGCCGGGCACGGTGGCTCATGCCTGTAACCCAAGCACTTTGGAGGCCAAGGTGGGCGGATCACCTGAGGTCAGGAGTTCAAGATCAGCCTGACCAACATGGTGAAACCCCATCTTTAAAAAAAAAAAAAAAAAAAAAAAAGTTCAGTTCCTCATTTCTGTTAAGTAATATTGTAATGAATATCTTGATTGGCAATCTTTGTACACATCTTTGATTTCTCCCTTAAGAAAAAGTCTTAAAACAGAATTGTTATTTCAAATGGTATGAAATACACTTGGCTTTACTCCCCTACTGACCTATGTGGAATGTAGACACATACTGGCTGTTAAAAAATGCAAATGTCTTCCTTTTCTCCACGGGTACTTTAAGAGCTATTAATTGGCTTTTTCACTGTAATTTTTCTACTGTTTCTTAGTACAACTGCTTGTTGGGTATTTCTTTTTTCCATTTATTCCATTTAAACAATCTCATTTTCCTTTATATCAAACATCTCATAAACAAATTTAATGATCATAATTCAGTACATTTTTTTTTGAGATCGAGTTTCACTCTTGTTGCTCAGGCTGGAATATAATGGCACGATCTCGTCTTACTGCAACCTCTGCCTCCCAGGTTCAAGCAATTCTCCTACCTCAGCCTCCCGAATAGCAGGGATTACAGGCATGCACCACCATGCCTGGCTAGTTTTGTATTTTTAATAGAGATGGGGTTTCTCCATGTTGGTCAGGCTGGTCTCAAACTCCCAACCTCAGGAGATCCACCTGCCTCAGCCTCCCAAAGTGCTGGGATTACAGGCGTCCACTGTGCCCGGCCTAACTCAGTACATTCTTCAAAAAGGTTCTTAAGATTCTACTTTATCTAAAAACAGGAGTCCTTGTCTTTCAGAAATGCATACTGAAGTATTTGCAGGTGAAATGTTGTGACAAAGAAAATGCATCAAAAATAATTGGGAGTGGGTAACAATGGTTTCAAAAATGTTTGAGAAGAGGAATGGGCACCTGGGCATTTATTCTACTATTCTCCCCGTTTAAATATTTTTTAACTCCTCTCAGTGGGAGAAAATTGTTTCTAAAATACACCTTTAAAAGAAAATATAAATATTAAAATAACAAAACAATTATGGTTTAGCTTCAACCATAGCTAGAGCAAAATAATAATTCAGCAATTATTAAAAAAAAAAGATCAGAAATACTTAAGCCAAATTCAAAAGTGAAGTGAACAACTACAGTATTTAGAATCTCTCAATTATACTTGCCAGAAATTCCCACAGATAAAAACATACTACAATGCATTTTTCCAAACCATGGCTTCAGCATACCATGCTGATTCTCCAAAACAATATTAGTATTTATATTGTGCACTACAAGAATACAATTATGCCTCTGTATGTGCCCACATGAATATTTGATAAGGAGTTTTATTATGTACTAGTATTAAATAATCTAAATTCTCTTGGTGCCTAAATCACATCTTGGTACCAAGTTAGGCCTATCATAAGCAATACTCACAGATTAAAAATTACAGCCACCAAAGTGTTTTTATTTTTTGCCCAAAGGCATGCAAGAACAGCATAATAAAAAAAACTATCTCACTGCACATCCTTTACTAACATGTATCACAGGGAAATATCACTTGGTTTCTGTGTAGAAAACACTTTACTTTGGTGTCAGGCATGAGAGCAAGAAAGCACAGCAAAGACAGTCAGCAGCGTATCTAGGATGAAGAACAATGGCTGCTCCCTAGGTTTCAAGTTGGGGGTGGGAGGTGGGGGAGTAGACACATTAAAGATATGTTTTTATGTTTTCTAAAATCTTTTCACATCAATAAAAAATACATTTTAAAAATATATTTAAAAATTTATAATATATATTTTAAAATCCAGTATACATATACACGATATATTATGATATGTTTGAAATAATCTGCAACACGTTTTGGTACTCTCTAATCAATTTGGAGGAAAAACAAATATTATATTCTAGTCATTTCCCACTAAAATTGTTTCTTGACTTCATAATTTGTAAATTCCTGGACTAAAAAAACTGCCCCATGGCTGAACACGATGGCTCACACCTGTAATCTCAGGTGGGAGGCTGAGGCAGGAGGCTCACTTGAGCTCAGGAATTTGAGACCGGACTGGGCAACACAGTGAGACCTCACCTCTACTAAAAATAAAAAAGGTCAGCCTGGTATGGTGGTGGTAGCCTGTAGTCCTAGACTCAGGTAAGAGCATCACCTAGGCCTGGGAGGTAGAAGCTGCAGTGAGCAATGACTGTGTCACTGCACTCTAGCCCAGGCAACAGAGTGAGACCCTGCTTCAAACAGACAAAGAAAAAATTGGCCCATATCTCCTGCTTACTGAGCAAAGGAGAAAATGCGTAAGAGTCAGAGAACTACTGTTTAAACATACCCATGAGAGAAGATAACCTCCAGAGTTTCTTCTTTTTTTTTTTGAGACAGAGTTTCCTACCCAGGCTGGAGTGCAATGGCGTGATCTCGGCTCACACCAACCTCCGCCTCCTGGGTCCAAGCAATTCTCCTGCCTCAGCATCCTGAGTAGCTGGGACTACAGGCATGCGCCACCATGCCCAGCTAATTTTTGTATGTTTAGTAGAGACGGGGTTTCACCATGTTGACCAGGATGGTCTCGATCTCTTGACCTCGTGATCCACCCACCTCGGCCTCCCCAAGTGCTGGGATTATAGGCATAAGCCACCGCACCCGGCCCAGAGTTTCTTCTTGCTCTAGAACTCTGTGGTGCTATAAGAGTTGCTCTGAGAAAGCGATCCTCTAAAGAGTACATACATCATTAATTCTTCCACAGAGACGAGCAAAGTGGCATTCAGACAAATAATTAAGCACAAAATAAAGATGAATTAACTTCAACTGATAATGTGCAAACTACACATAAATGTAAAGGTATCAGTCATTTAAATGTAAGTTTTCCACATACGATTACATGTAAAAATCAATGCTATTATATATTATTTGAAAATTCATAAGCATTAAGATGTTAAAATATATTTCCTGTAAATATATGTATATATTTGCATGTGGATATACTGTGTCACAAAACACATAAAACAAATGCCATAGAACAAATACTGTTCTTGTTACTTTTACTTTATCCATAAATACAATAAACTGTAAAATTATGACATAGGCATGAGCAAAGACTTCATGATGAAAATGACAAAAGCAATTGCAACAAAAGCAAAAATTGACATATGGGATCTAATCAAAATAAAAAGCTTCTGCACAGCAAATCAACCTACAGAATGGGAGAAAATTTTTACAAGCTACCCATCAGACAAAGGTCTAATATCCAGAATCTACAAGGAACTTAAACAAAGTTATAAGAAAAAAACAACCCCATCAAAAAGTGGGCAAAGGATATAAACAAATACTTCACAAACGAAGACTTATGCAGCCAACAAATACATGGGGAAAAAAAGCTCAACATCACTGATTATTAGAGAAATGCAAATCAAAACCACAATGAGATACCACCTCATGCCAGTCAGAATGGTAATCATTAAGTCAAGAAACAATAGACGCTGGTGAGGCTGTGAAGAAATAGGAACGCTTTTACACACTGTTGGTGGGAATGTAAATTAGTGCAACCATTGTGGAAGACAGAGTGGTGATTTCTCAAGGATCTAGAACTCAAAATGCCATTTGACCCAGCAATCCCATTACTGCGTATATACCCAGATGATTATATATCATTCTACTATAAAGATACATGCACATGTATGTTTACTGCAGCACTATTTGCAATAGCAAAGACTTGGAACCAACTCAAACACCCATCAATGATAGATGGGTGAAGCAGGGACATGGATGAAGCTGGAAGCCATCATCCTCAGCAAACTAACACAGGAACAGAAAACCAGACACCCCTGTTCTCACTCATAAGTGGGAGCTGAACAATGCGAACACATGGACACAGGGAGAGGAACATCACACACTGGGGGCAGTCGGGGTGGGAGGAACGAGGGGAGGGAGAGCACTAGGACAAATAGCTAATGCACGTGGGGCTTAAAACCTAGATGATGGGAGGATAGGTGCAGCAAACCACCATGGCACACATATACCTATGTAACAAACCTGCACGTTCTACACTTGTGTCCCAGAACTTAAAGTATAAATGAATATATATATATTTAAACTCAAATTAAATTACTTTTAGTTTCAGTAACATTATTTTCCCCCTGCCTGCTTAATGATACTATTAGCCAACAAGCAAAAAAACAAAAACAAAAACAAAAAAACCCATAAGCCCAGTACAAAAAAATAAAAATAAAAGATCTATCAATCAATCAATCAATCAATCATGTTCACAAGTCAACCATGCTCAACAGCACTCTTAAATCCATCAGTTCTTGGCTCAAATAGTCTCTGTTTTTGTCTTAAAATGAATAATTTTATCCAAAAAAAAAAAAGTCAATGACACGACTTTTTCCTATACACATTAAATTTCAATAAATTATTATGGTATAATTGAAGCAGAGGTATAAGGGAAGCTACATAAAAGACTTGAAATTTTAAACCACAATAAAACCTTGTAAAATAAGAATAATAAGGTCAATCCCTACATTTTTATGTAATATTATAAAATACCATATGATACAGTAAAAGACATTTATTTATTTATTTATTTATTTACAGAGTTTCACTCTTGTTGCCCAGGCTAGAGTGCAATGTGTGTGACCTCGGCTCACCGTAACCTCCGCCTCCTGGGTTTAAACAATTCTCCTGCCTCAGCCTCCCAAGTAATTGGGAGTATAGGCATATGCCACCATGCCCAGCTAATTTTGGTAGTTTTAGTAGAGACGAGGTTTCTCCATGTTGGTCAGGCTGGTCTCGAACTCCCAACCTCAGGTGATGCACCCACCTCAGCCTTCCAAAGTATTGGGATTACAGGCATGAGCCACTGTGCCCGGCTGGTAAAAGATATGTCTTATAACAGCCTGAAAGTTATAATACAACTCTTACTTTCTTTCCATTTTTATCTATATTTTACCTAAAATTTCCATTCTTTTGAGGTTTTAAATTATTTGGAAAAAGATTTAGAATTTTACCAAAATTAATATAATTTCAGATTTTTAAACAACAAAAATTACTAACTTTTTCTACTTAAAAAATGTATTATTATGGGTCCAATTTTAAATCTCCCGCTGTGGTTTACATTTCTCACCTTTCTTGGATTTCTCAATGTTAATAACAAATTAGCTAAAATGAAGCATACTTTTATTTTTATTTTTATTTTTTGAGACAGTCTCACTCTGTTGCCCAGCCTGTGCAGTGGTGCAATCTCAGCTTACTATAACCTCCGCCTCCTGGGTTCAAGCAATTCTCCTGCCTCAGCCTCCCAAGTAGCTGGAATTACAGGTGCAAGCCACCATGCCCGACTAATTTTGTATTTTTAGTAGAGACAGGGTTTCACCATGTTGGTAAGGCTGGTCTCAAACTCTTGACCTCAGATGATCTACCCGCCTTGGCCTTCCAAACTGCTGGATTACAGGTGTGAGCTACCGTGCCTGGCCCTAAAATGAAGGATACTTTTAAAAAGCTTCATGGAGAAGGACTTAAATAATTTGCATTGGCAAAGAAGAAAGAAATAAGAATGGGAATAATGAAGATGGTACAGAATGGGAATAGCATCTCTGGAGGCTTTTCACTAAAGACTTGTTAGTGATCAAGTTGAAGGATATAATTGAACCAGTTGATGTTGAGGCATTTCCACAAGGCACAGGGAGACCTGCATTTACCATTTACTGGGGGTCAACCTAAGCTCCAATAATCCGTACTCAGTGGCACTTACACACGCAACTGCTACCATTAAGAAGTTTACAGACAAGCTGGAAGGGAGACATGGGTACTAACATCTTTCAAGTGCTTTGAGAGAAGTTACCTAAGTATGTTCAAGCTGAAACCAGGTACAAAGGAGACAGTAAGCAACCTGAGTGGAGGAGGGAACAGGAAAGACGTCATGGAAGAAGTGGTGCTCACAGCTCCTGTTACCAGAAAACTGACTACAGCCACAATCTCTAACTACTCGAATGGCTTCTTGCCTCTCTCTGAGGAGCTGGTTAGCTGATGACTTTTAAAAAGCTGTATAAGTACCCTATTCAGGTGTAATAAACAAGATTATTTTTCTGTAAGCCTCCATGCCACAATTTCCCAACGTGACAGGCTCCAAAGCTGGGTGCTATCACATACCGTTTGAGTTACACAACAGCTCCTGGCTCTGTCTCAAAAGTGGTTATCTTGGTATTGCCTCCTCCCCATGTTTATGAAAGAAAATATTGTGCTGGGTGAGATTTACACTAATTGACAGTTCTTGCTCTAGAAATGTATAAAGCCTAATAAGCAGTTTATTCAGATCAACATCCTCTGTAGAGAAAATAACACATTTCCAAGTTAGTAACAAAACAACATTCCAAATCAGTTTGGTCACTATGGATGGCCATATAGAACATGCCGCCACAAAGCTTAATCCTTCACATTCCAGTACATATCCCGTAACTCTGAAAAAACACACATACAAAGTCAGGAGGCCCCACCCCCACCCCACCCCACAAATAGGCTTTATTCTCCACAGTGGTTAAGTCAGTCTAAACAAATAACAAATATAGGAGGACAGAATTCAGAATTGGTTCACTGCACCCTAACAAATGGTGCCCTAGAAATCCAAGTTAATTAAGTATCCATAATAGCAGCAACAACCACTAATTACCGAGGGCCTACTACGTGTGACCAACTACGTTAGATCCTTCATGTGTTACTTCATTTTAACCCAAACCAGCCCATAATTTCAACTTTAAATGTTCAACTTTACAGATGTGGAAACTGACAAAGCTAATAAATGAACTGAAAAATACTGTACCTCTGGATTATATTTTAAAGTATAAGCTGTTACATGGAGTTGACATAAAAATCTCAAATTAAAATGCAATTATTTTCAACAGTTGTTTGGAAAATAAAATGCAATTATGATTTCAATATATTCTTATATTGATTCTGAACCTTAGAACAGAAAAAGCTAGAGACCTCTCAAAAAGGATAAACATAATTAACACATAATTTGCTTTAAATATTTCATGAAAAGATAAGAATTTACCTTATCAAAAGTAAAAAAATAGTGGGTAATGTGGAAGAAATCATATTGTGACCAAGAAATCACAGAGATTCTTATTTGAAGACTAAATTCACTCCTCTTCTGCTAATGTCTTACTATTTAAAGTTCAATGAACAACTTCAAAAAGGAAAGAGATCGTTCTTTGTTTCAGTCAAGATTTTAAAATCTTTAATCTAAAATATATGCTTCTCAAAGATGAATGCTAACAATTTAAACAAGGTGCTAATTCAATCAGCTGCACAATTCTTGGTCAGCAGTTTCTCTATTACAGGGAAAACCTGACAAAAGTAAACAAGCATCAATGGCCATACCTGTGGTTTAAAATGAAAATTCCCTCCACTCCACATAAATCATCCTTCTTCTCCTGGGTCCCTACATGCCTCTTTTCCTTTTCCCTGCTCTATTTTGAGAGAATATTTGGCGCCTGGATCAGTTTAGTGCTGTTCAGGGTCTTCTGAATTGAATCTTTCGAATATTGTCTATGGATCCAGTTCCCAATCTAGATTTGCTACTCTTCTTAAGAATTTTAACATATATTTAAATCACATTTAAGGCTAGTATTAATGTTTACTAGATTTATTAGAGTAAAGCAAAAAGGCAAAAAAAAAAAAATTTTAAGTGCTCTAGAAACCTAATACCAGGTACAGTATAATAAAGGAACAGAGTCCAGCTGCCTATCAAGCACTGCACTAGGCAATGAGGGACACGAATGATGAATACACCACCACCTACCACTTTAAGAAATTCACGGTGTGGTGTGACTCACCCAGCTAGCTCTATACTGTCTCAGAAGGAGAGTGTGGTAGAAAAGTTCTAGTATGTACAAATGCAGTTATTAACAGAAAAACAAAAGATTATTTTTTAATATATCAGACTTCTGAATTAATGCCATGATTATATTTGAGGCTGTAATACTCATGTAGAACTTAAAATGAGAGGGGAAACAGGACACAGGGAGGGCAAAGTGAGACAGTGAGTCATTTCTCCCACCCCATCAAGTTTTTTCACCATCACTACTAGTTACATAAATCCTACGTGAAATGCAGTATTTTACTTAGGATAATTTTATCTTTTAAGCCTTTCATAAACCTGTCAAACCATGAGCTACAATGAATATTTTTGCTTTTATAGATTCTCAGTTTTAAAAATAAAAACTTTTAGCTAGACACAGTGGCTCACACCTATAATCCCAGCACTTGGGGAGGCTGAGGTGGGAGGATCACTTGAGCCCAGGAGTTGGAGACCAGCCTGTGCAACACAGTGAGATCCCATCTCTAAAAAGAAAAAAAAAAAAAAAATTAAAATATTAGCCAGGCATGGTGGTGTGTATTTGTAGTCCCAGTTACTAGGGAGGCTGAGGTGGGAGGATCGCTTGAGCCCAGGAGGTCAAAGCTGCAGTGAGCTATGATTGCACCACTACACTCCAGCCTGGGTGACAGAGTAAGACCCTATCTCTCTCAAAAAAAATTAGATTACAAAAAAATAAAAACAAAAACTTTCATCACTCCAAACTAAATGCACTGTAATTGAAGCTTACTATATCAAATAATTTGACTCTTACCTGTAAGTATTTGTCCTAGTTCCTATTAGTAATTTTTTTAAAAAACTTAAAATCACATTCCAGAAACTAGATTCAAGGTGCTTATTTAATCTTAAGCAAGCTCATTTAAAATTTCCATTAAGATACTTCTTTACCTTAAAATAATACAAGCAAAATGGTTTTCATTAGTTACTATTATTGAAACACCAAAACTGTTCAATGTGACTTTAGAAAATTGACTTTTAAATGGGTTTAAAAGGTTTGGTTTCTACTGTATTTCAGATAACAAAAATTCAGTATAGGACTAAAATTATTATAATTGCTCAACCCTTTTACTGCATCAATATGCACTAGGAGACAAAAACAACTATTTAATTCAAGAGGTGATCCAAAGAATCTAAACGTTAGATTAATATCTATAAAGCCATATCTACAACAAATCTGTAAAAACCCCATTTCCAATGTAATTTCAGAGAAATAATTTCATGTGAGAAGGCAACACAATGTATATAGTACAGATACACAGTACTAAGCCACAGTTACCCAAAGTCACTTAACCTCATTTATAGGAAGAGAAGAAGAGGAAAAAAGAAGAGGGAAGGAAAAATTGAGTAAGAGAAGGAGACAATAACACCTATAAGGATTTTTAAAGAGAGTACATGAAATCGTTTTGCAAGTTGTAGGCAGTAAATAACATCAGTACCCTTCTCTTTACAAAAGAAACATGCCGGCTGGTGCTGATATACTAACGTAATTAAATATGAGAAGCAAGTAAACGAATCCTTGCCAATATGCAGACGATTACACTTACTCTAGAAAGATACATGCTAAGAAGTTAGCTAAATGGACAATGAGTCCAAAGTAAAGCAGAGGTACATTTAAATACCTATACATTCATTATTTTATTGACCATTTTCTGCTACCTGGCAATCAAATATTTAATGACCTAAATATGCCATTACCTGCAGTAAGTCATAAGAACTCTGATACTGCCATATAAACATAGTTTCGTTAACCTAGTGTAGAGAATACAAGCATTACTCGTTGTGCACTGAACTGTAAAAGCTGCTTCAAACAACAAGTAAGATTTTTCTGTTTCTAAATGAGGTTACTCCATGAAGGTTCTATTCAAAATATTTATAAAATTATACCTGAAACTTGTTTTTACAAGAAATTTCAATGATTGATCCACCACATGGAATGCTCCCTAATCTCATACAATTCAACAAGTATCTACAGGGTCCCTACCAGTTTTAAAAATAAAAAATAGGCCAGGCATTGTGGCTCATGCCTGTAATCCCAGAAATTTGGGAGGCTGAAGTGGGCAGATCACCTGAGGTCGGGAGCTCGAGACCAGACTGACCAACATGATGAAACCCTGTCTCTGCTAAAAATACAAAAATTAGCCAGACATGATGGTGCATGTCTGTAATCCCAGCTACTTAGGAGGCTGAAGCATGAGAATCACTGGAACCCAAGAGGTGGAGGTTGCAGTGAGCCAAGATTGCACCACTGCACTCCAGCCTGGGTGGCAGAGTGAGACTCTGTCTCAAAAAAAAGAAGAAGAAAAATATATAATGTCTTTGCACTCCAAATAAATTCATGAATATTTCTCAACATAAACTACGATAAATCTTAGAATTGACAGAGCAAAAGAAAATAGAGTATATGTTGAGTTTTTAAAAAATCGATCTTGGGATCTAAGAACGATTAGAGAATAGTGGGGGTTGGTGGGGAAGAAAGGTCATGATAGAAGATGGAAGATGAGCTAAGAAAAGAGGCAGAAAAGTACCCATCTTGGCTGCCTAAAAGAAAGTTGTCTCAGGAGAGCAGACCTTGAAACCTAAAGAAAATGATAAAAGTTTCAATTCCAGATGGGATCTCATTCTTCCACAATCATGGAACCACTATGAGTTTTTGAGAAAGGAAGTGATGTGAATAGACTGTTGACTCTAAAAGTAGTCTTCTGAAGCAGACTGGATGGGGAGCAGGGACTAAGACAGAGTGGGACCTATTTTTTAAAAATCTATCCCAGTGGTCAAGAGCGAAGATGACCAAAGTCCTGAATCAGAACTGAAAGAATTTTATAACTGAACAAATAGGCACCATCACTTCACAATTACTACAAGTCCGCTAACCAGCTCCTGACTGACTTCTACATGACCCCCTCCAAAGGATTTCCCCCATCATAGCCAGAGTGATCTCTTTACAAAGCAATCAGATGATCTCAGACCCTTCCACCCCTTCTCCCTGCATTCTAGCTAAGCTGATCTTTTCATTTCCTAGAAGTCCAACTTCATTTCTGCCTCAGGATCCTTCTATACACTGTTTCCTATGTCTTTTTTTCCACCAAGCTAATCCTAAACTGACATTTTTCCACCAGGCTAATCCTAAACGTCCTTCAAATCTTAGCTTAAGAGTCATTTTCTCAGAGACAACTCACAACCTCTCCAATCTAATATGTCCCCACTTTTACATTCTCTCTTGGAACTCCTAACCACGTATTTAGGCATGGTTTGTGTATTTGTGGAACACCTACTCCCCTCTTAGGCCATGCCCTGAGAGCTAGGATTATACTATTTGTTACCTAGTGCCTAGCCCGTACTTGAAACCTCAACAAATTTGCTGATGGGTACTCAATAAATACCTGTTGAATAAATAATAAATAAAGTCAAAAAGGTCACTTCAATTTCTCATCTGGGAATATGGCAATACCATTACCTGATAAAGGGAACACAGGTTTGTAGATAAAGTCAAATTCTATCTAAAGCATGTTGAACTTGAAGAAATAATGGAATAGGTCTGATGTGTACAAGTGGAGTCACTAAACGTCAAACAATCTCTTATTCAGAAGAATAAATGTAACATTAATGAAAAAAAATGAGGAAAAAGTAAAGTAAGTTGAAAGAATATCTCTGATTAACTGTTAGGGGAAAAAAAAAAAACAAACAGACAAGCAATTGATATTTCTAATGTGTAAAGAGCTTATAAAATAAAAAATACCAACAAACGGAAAAGGAGGCTAAAGAAATAGACAGTTAAAAAAAGAAATGCAAATGCCTCTTAGCCATATAAAAAGATATTCACTATTACTCATAATGAGGTGGAAATTAACACTACAATGAGATTCCATTTGGCAAAACCCCCAAAAGTTTGACAACATATTCTGCTGACAAGGTTTATGTATGGAAAAATAGGCACTCTCATACATTACTGATGGGAGCACAAAGAGGTTACAATTCTTTATGAGGATAAATCTAGCAATACCCATGTTTAAAAAAAAAAAAAAACACAAACAAGGTGGGGCATGGAGGCTTATGCCTGTAATCCCAGCACATTAGGAGGCCAAGGCAGGCAGATCCCTGAGGCAAGGAGTTCCAGACCAGATTGGCCAACATGGTGAAACTAAAAAACACAAAAAAAGGCCAGGCACAGTGACTCACGCCTATAATCCCAGCACTTTGGGAGGCTGAGGCAGGTGGATCACCTGAGGTCAGAAGTTTGAGATCAGCCTGGCCAACATGGGGAAACCCAGTATCTACTAAAAGTACAAAAATTAGCCAGGCCTGGTGGCGGGCACCTGTAATTCCAGCTACTCAGGAGGCTGAGGCAGGAGAATCTCTTAAACCCGGGAGGCGGAGGTGACTCCGCCTGTGTGACTCCATCTCAAAAACAACAACAAAAAAAGCCAGGCATGGTGGCACATGCCTGTCATCCCAGCTACTCAGGTGGCTGAAGCATGAGAATTGCTTGAACCCTGGAGGCAGAGGTTGCAGTGAGCCGAGATCACGCCACTGCACTCCAGCCTAGTTGACAGAGTGAGACTGTCTTCAAACAAACAACACTGCATACTCATTTACCCTTTGGCCCTACAATTCTACTTCTAAGAACCTGCAATTCCACTTTTAAGAACCTGTCTCAAACATAAAATGGCAAGATATTAAAAGATTTATATATCCACAAGGTTATGCATTTCTATTATACCATTTGTGTTAGCAAAAGATTATAAACAATCCAAGTCCCCGTCAACTAGGAACTGGTTAAATAATCTATGGCACATTCACCCAATGGGTTATTATATAGCTATAAAAAGAAATGAGTAACACACCACTAAGGAGTGATTCCCAGAATATATCAAGTAAAAAAAAAAAGTATATAGTATCCTATCATTTATATAAGAAAGGAGAAATATGAATATATAGCTTGCTTATATTTTTCTTAAAAAAAAAACAAACTAAAGTTTCTAGAATATGATTACTTATACAGAGAAGGAGAAAACAGAATTCAACTTTAGAGCTATAAAACTATTATACATGATTATAAAACAAAATTACATTTAGAACAGTTATTAAATATGAAAGAAAATTAGCTTAATTGTATATCCAGTTGGTGGCATAACTATACGGAGAACAATGATTAAGACTAACTCAAACAGTGTGATATCTCTGAGAGCAGCCCCTATGATCACACTTCCTGGTATTCACACCCTTAAGTATTCACCTCCTTTCTTTATATTTGAGACAGAGTCTCACTTTGTCACCCAGGCTGGAGAGCAGTGGCGTGATCTCAGTTCACTGCAACCTCTGCCTCCCAGGTTCAAGCAATTCTCCTGCCTCAGCCTCCTGAGTAGCTAAAATTACAGGCACACGCCACCACTCCTGGCTAATTTTTGTATTTTTAGTAGAGATGGTGTTTTGCTATAATGGACAGGCTGGTCTTAAACTGACCTCAGGTGATCCACCTGCCTCGACCTCCCAAAGTGCTGGAATTATAGGCATGAGCCACCACGCCCAGCCTCACCTCTCCTTTAGTGTAGACTGAATTGAAAGTCTTAATTCTAAGAATAGAATTCAGCTGAATACCTGTGTTCCTACCATCATTATTCACAATAGACAAAATGTGGAAAGAACTCAAATATCAGTGGATGGATGGATAAACAAAATGTGGTATATAAATACAATGGGATATCATTCAGCCTTGAAAAAGAATGAAATTCTGACACATACTATAACATGAATGACCTTGAAGACATTACCCTGGGTTAAAAAAGCCAGTCACAAAAGGATAAATACTGTAACTGCATGATTCCACTAGAGGGGTCAAACTCTTAGTGATAGAAAGTAGAATGGTGGTTGTCAGGGGCTGGGCGAAGAAGAGGCTGGGGAATTATTTAATAGATGTACAGTTTCATTTTGTGAAGATGAGAAAGTTCTGGAGATGAATGATGGTAATAATTGCACAACAATGTGAATGTATGTAAGGCCACTGAATTGTACACTTAAAATAGTTAAAATGTTAAGTTTACATTATGCACACTTTACCATAATAAGTTTTCAGAAAGGATGCAGCAGGTGTGATGAGCTGTCACTCTAAGAATAAGTTGCAGAGGGCTGGGTGCGGTGGCTCACGCCTGTAATCCCAGCACTCTGGGAGGCCAAGGCAGGTGGATCACGAGGTCAAGAGACTGAGACCATCCTGACCAACATGGTGAAACCCGTCTCTACTAAAATACAAAAATTAGCTGGGTGTGGTGGCGCATGCCTGTAGCCCCAGCTACTAGGGAGGCTGAGGCAGGAGAATTGCTTGAACCCGGGAAGCAGAGGTTGCAGTGAGCTGAGATTGCACCACTGCACTCTAGCCTGGCGCCTGGCAACAGAGCAAGACTCTGTCTTTAAAAAAAAAAAAAGAGTGAGTTGCAGAAAGAGCATGGTTTCCATCTTGGATGCCTTCTCTCTCTTGCTCTGAACTAACAACCAGCTGCCCATGTTGTTAGCTGCCATATGGAAGCATCAAGGAATTGGCCTCTGGCCAGCAGCCAGAAAGGACCTGAGACCTGCCAATAATCACGAGTGAGCTTGAAAGCACCCCAAAAGGTTGATCATTTGTGCCCCTTTTACTTGAGTCTTGGGATGAATGCAGCCCCAGAAGATACCTGGATTGCTACTTTATGAGAGACTCTGAGCCAAAAGCACCAGCTAAGCTGCACCCCAAAGAAACTGACTCACAGCACCTATGAGATAATAATGTCACTGTGTTAAGCCACAAAGTTTCAGGGCAGTTTGTCATGCAGCAATACATAATAATATACACAGTAATTTGACTAAACATTGCTAAGAGAATGTGCTAAGTCCAAACCAATATTGCAAATTCTTTTATTTTTTTAATTATTTTTATTCTCTTCATGATTTTTTTATAATATGAACATACAGAAGTAAAAATTCTATTTCTAGGTATACACCCAAGGAAAAAACGTACACAGATCTGCCCAAAGATATATACAAGAGTATTCATAGCAATTTTCTCATGATTTTTTTAAAGGGTCTTAAGGATACATACCGAAATACTTATAAATAAGATAAATGATGTCTAGAATTTGCTTTAAAATAATATAGGAGTGGGAGAAAAGTTGGTGGGGAATAAATAAACAATTTGGGCATGACTTGATAATTACCGAATCTGGGTCTGAATACAAAGGGATTGGTTATACCAGTCTGTTTACTTCTGCATATGTTTCTCATTTTCCACAATAAAAATTTTAAATAAATAAGACAAAACATTTCTTTTACAGACACAAGAAAAAAAAAAAATCCTGAAATAAAAAGAACCTCCTATTTCTAAGACCTTAGAGAAGAAACTGTCCCAGGTAACAATGAGGTCCAAGGCAAGAAGTGATTAAAAGTGAAAAGTAAGAGAACTTTGAGGCTCCAGTCCTGGTGGACTAATGCTGGCTTTAGCTACCTGCCAAAGAATCACATTCTTCTCCCAAATTTGTTTCAAAAAGTGTCTGTATTTCTTTTTAAGAGACACGGTCATGCTCTGTCACCCTGGCTAGAATGCAGTGACGCAATCACAGCTCACTGCAACCTCAACCTCTTGGGCTCAAGCAATCCTCCCACCTTAGCCTCTTGAGACAGAATCTTGCTCTGTCACCCTGGCTGGAATGCAGTGGCACAATCACAGCTCACTGCAGCCTCAACCTCTTGGGCTCTAGCAATCCTCCCACCTTAGCCTCCTGAGTATTTGGGACTACAGGTGTGCAACTATCATGCTTGGCTGATTTTTGAATTTTTTTGTAGAGATGGGGTCTTGCTATGTTGCCAGGCTGGTCTCAAACTCCTGTCCTCAAGTCATCCTCCCACCTGGGCCTCCCAAAGCACTGGGAATAGAAGCATGAGCCATCGCACTCCACTTTAAAAGGTATGTCTTTTTATAAAAGGTACCAGAACCAGAATCACCAATCTAAGGTGTAGTGACTGTGGAAAATTGTTAATGTGAAAATAATGGATGCTAGACACGTTAAGGAAGCATCATGAGAGCCACTAATATGATATAGGAATGGATGGAAAGAGAGGGTCTGAGTCAAATGAAGGAAAGTCCTCAAGGCCAAGGAAAGAAGGATAAGAATGTGGAAAGAAAGAATAAAAGAAAGACCCTGACTTCGAAACAGAAAGATTAACTGAAAAATGTTCTGACAGTGGAGACCTTATTCTTGCCCCATAATTCAGCAAAAATAGATCTACAGTGTCTCTATCAGATAGGTTAGGGAAAAAAAGAAAACATATCCTCAAAACCCAAAATCTATCAATTTGTTCATTATAGTTCATATATTGTTGGGATTATGAAAGCACCAAAAATCCTCACAAATCATTTAATCTAATTTATTCATTTCACAGTTGAGAAAACTGGGTCTACCAAGGCTAATTAACTAGCACTCAAGAAAACTATGCAACTAATGATTAGAACTAGAGCTAAAATGTACCCCAGTTTTCACTCTATCTACCTGCCTTTCATCCTTATCTAATACCACAGTTTCCATTTGGTAACTTACTTCTCTATTATGCTAAATGTCATTATACATTTTCATTCTTAAATAGTAGGCACTGATTGGCTCAAAATGAGCCTATTTCAATCACTTTCTTTTAAAGGTCTCTCATTTCTGCTCAAGTTTACTCCCCCCACCCACCTATTGTTCTGAGTAAATCTCAGAGATGTCTAGAAAATTTGTTAGATAACTGACATCTACACTTCCAAAAAAAAGTCAGAATACGAAAAGGCACACATAGTGCTATACTATAAAAAGAAGAGTTGGCATTGCACACCTCTTATCATCTCCATGAATGTACACATAATTTGCAATTGCCAGGAAGTAGGAGGATATTCTTCAACCAATGGGCTCAAAATCCCTAAATAGATAAGACAGTAACGGCAGGCTGCGGTGGCTGGCTCCTGCCTGTAATCCCAACACTTTGGGAAGCCAAGGCAGGCAGATCACCTGAGGCCAGGAGTTCAAGACCAGCCTGGCCAACATAGTGAAACCCCGTCTCTACTAAAAATATAAAAATTAGCCGGGCTTGGTGGTGGGCACCTGTAATCCCAGCTACTCGGGAGGCTGAGGCAGGCGAATTGCTTGAACCCAGGAGGAGGAGGTTGCAGTGAGCCAACACGGTGCCACTGTACTCCAGCCTGGGCAACAGAGTGAAACTCTGTCTCAAAAAAAAAAGAAAAAAGAATTCAGAATCCATTTTTAGCCTAGATTCAAATCAGGGAGTTATTCTTTCTGTCTAAGATTACAGAATAAAAG
>CAUYLZ010058488.1:0-33341 GCA_963573645.1 Pithecia hirsuta
GGCCAAGGCGGGCGGATCACGAGGTCAAGAGATCGAGACCATCCTGGCCATGGTGAAACCCTGTCTCTACTAAAAGTACAAAAGATTAGCCGGGCATGGTGGTGTGTGCCTGTTGGAGGCTGAGGCAGGAGAATTGCTTGAAACCGGAAAACGGAAGTCGCAGTGAGCCAGGATCGCGCCACTGCACTCCAGCCTGGCGATAGAGCAAGACTCTGTCTAAAAAAAAAAAAAAAAAAAAATCCATGTGAGCAGAGACAATTACTGCTTTGATCACCAATGTATTTTCAGATTTTATTGGAAGGCTTGAGGTATATTAAGTATTCAACAATTCTTTTAATTAGGTATTGAATTATTGATTCCATAGGGTCGATTTCATGACAGTTATATTTTATAGTATATATATATATATACACACACATATATATACATGTATATGTGTGTTTACATTATACATATATAAACATATATATATACACATATATCTACATATATATGTATATATATTTATGTGGGGGGGAGAGAGAGAGAGAGAATGAGAGAGATCCTTTTCCATAAATGGTAATTTTTCCTGAATTAAAAAAGACGTAGCCTCAAATTTTTTTTTTTAAGTTTCCAGACCTTTATTGCATGGACATAGAAATGGAAAAGGTCATTTCTGAGAAATCTTCCTGGGTTACTTTAGTAAGTCTTTTGGATGTGCAAAAGTCATGACTTACACTCTTGATCGTGAGTACTTGCAATTAGTCCCAATAGGTTTCCTGTAGGAGGTGCTATTAAGGTGAATCACTGGGACTAAAAAAGAACAAACTGTTTTTGCCTTACTGCAATAGCATTGCACTGACAGTAACACAGCTTTTTGTTACAGTCTTCTCTAGCTATGCTTGGTACTACATTCAATGCCAGGTGGAAAGAATTCCAAGACTATCTTCATACCTTTGTCAAACTTTTGGTTGAATAGTATTTTTTTAATGAAAGAAATATAAATATCTGAAACTTTATATTGTACATTTCTGCTTTTGAGAGTTTGTGTCTACGAATTTGTGTCTCAGATTACATATGGCTTTGTTATTTCTTTGTTGAATTCCTTTCTTCTTTATTTAATCCAAGAAAATGCAAGCTAGATACATTTATAAACATTATGAAAGTTGCTAAATTCGTTTTCAGAAATAAAACTCTCCAGTTTACCAAGCAGCTTATTCTTTCCTTACGTAAATTTCTCATTGTGACAAGCATTGTCCTCCACTAAACCAAGTAAATATAACTATGTTTCTCTCATCAGAGGTGCCTGACCCTTCTAATCTCTCATGTTATTTCTTCTTAAGCATGGCCAGAAAGAAGAACATGTCTTTTATTTCAAGTAAACTGTTTTATCTTTAATGTGGAATGCTCTTATTGGTGAGTGCAGTTGTGTGTATGAGTGTGTTTAATCTTTGAAATCACATGTCTTTTCTAGATCAGGAGCCTGCAAATTTTTCCACAAAGCGTAAGATAGTAACTCTTTTATGTCTATAGATATAGTTGCAGCTGCTTTATTTTACCCTTCTAGGGCGAAAAGAGCCATAAAAAGGCATAAAAAATGCACATCTTGTATTCCAGTAAGATTTCACTTCTAGCTTGTGATTGTAGTTTTTTTAACGCATGTTCTAGTTTCCTGAGAAAATTAGTATTTTCTATTTTTGCTTTATTTTATGCTTTTTAACTTTTGACAACAAATATATCCATAGTGTTCAGAAATGATATCTCAAAATTTTAAATTTTTTTCTCATATTTAATAAAGAAAATACATGTGTAGACTTAGACATTAGGTATATTTATGCATTTTTGCTATATATAGACTTCCCTTTAATTATTAGGTAAAATTACATTAGAGTGTATATAATATTATTTTGGTTTTCTACATCATATTTATATATAATTTCAGGATTTGGAAACACTGTAAAAAAGAAAAAAAACCTTAAATAACCTATTTTGTTAATAGCTTTGTGGAGGCTCATATTTGATTTCATGAAAATTTTATCCTTATATGTCTACATAATATAAGTTTATTGGTGCGAAGACCAACCAGTTTACTTCTTGGATTCATGTAATATATCTTTTGAAGTATGCTAATGTAATAGAATCACCAATACCTGTGCAATTTGCTTTACCTGGTTTCATTAAAGGCAGTGAAAAAAAAATAAAGGAAAAAAATCAAAGTATTATTATCATGTAGGGTTGTAATTATACCTTTGAAGTTTTCTAAGCATCACCTTTTTAATCAGATAAGTAAGTTATTTTGACAGTCAGCATATTAAAGACTGCTGATTGACAGAAACAGATTGAAGAAAAAATTGCAATGCACCTTTAGTAGAATAATACTATTAATGTTAAACAATATCCAACGTGGTGGTGTTCTGTATGCGTATCCATATGCATTTCTACATATGTTTGTTTCTGTACATGATTGTGTACTTACATATCATGCAGTTAGACAATACATCTTTAATATTCTGGAAGCAGAAATAACACCATTTTCACATGGATTCAATAAAAACTTATCAAACATATAGAAGCATATTTATAACAACCTATTATGGCTTAATACATTTTAGTAAAAGAACAATTTCAGCTTATTACCTAATTTGATATGACATTTGTAACCTTCTAACAGAGTCAGGTAAGTAAATGTATCTCCTCTTTATTAATGAGGATACTGAGTTTACAGTGATTACTTATCTTACTCATGTTTTTATAATACGTAAATTCCATTTTTAGAATTAGAGACCATAATTAGAGAATTATGATGCCTGGTATACACTCCCTTGTCTATATTAATTTTCTTTCCCTTGCATGGCCATTTCAAAAAATCAAAATTTGACTCAGATATACAATAGATTGTATAAGACATAACTCAAAGTATTTTGTTCTGCCATGCCATAAATAAATTTTTTTTTAAAAAATTACTTTTTATCTATGTTATATTCTTATGGAATAGGCAGGACAGGACACCCCCCATCCGCCATTTTTTTTAAATAAAAAGCTAAAGAACAAAAATTGTTACGTGAATTTATTAATGTATACTCCTAGGATCACACAAACATTGTAAGCTTTGGCTTGTTTCTGGGGTCGAAACAGAAAAATTTCATCAAATAGTAACAATGATAACAATGGTAGAACAATAAAACTTAACAACTAGTACTCATAGGTAATTTAATGTGTCAAGTGTTTTCCTAAATGCTTTGCATATTAACGCCTTTCTAGAGATGAGGAAAGTGAAGACAAAAGCTAATAAAGGCAAAAGGTAGTAAAGACAAAAGCTAGTAAATGATGAGCTATGGACTCATTCAGACAATCTTACCACACAGTCTGTGCACTTGGCCAGAGCAGTCTGCCACCTCTTTTACTAAATTAAGTTCCACTGTGTCCAAGAAAATAAATATTAGTGATTAGTCATTGGTGTAAATAGTTGCAAAGTTAAGCAAGGTGATAGCTTAACAGTCATGAAACAGCTATATAAATATGTACAAAACAATACAAACATACATTTGAACAGTAATTTACATATTAATTGTTGTTTCAGAATAGTTTCATATACATTATTAGTCATGATAATATATCCAAAACTGCAGAAGCTAAAAAATGTCAGTTTATGATTTTTATTTATTTTTCTTGATGAATTACAATTTTAAACACTATATGTAAACTTTAATTCTTTATCAGCTTAAGATGTTACTTTTGATTTATTACCTTTTACATATGGTATCAGTGCACCACATTACTCTTTAAACCTTTTCCTATTTCTGCAATTAGGTCTTCCTCATGTTATCTAAGTAGTTAATTCTGTATACTTAAAATCTAATAAACAGATGTTATAATTTTATCCTTATATGAATATTATTCACTGAAGAGCCATGTATTATAATTACATTGTGGAGAAAATAAACAATTGAAAGAAATTATTTTAAATACAAAGTTCAGGTGAATTTTCATCTCTTGGCATTTCATTAAGCTTTACAAAATCATACTACCAAGGACCATGTTTATCTTCAATGAAACAAAACTCTTTTCCCTGAATCTAAATGAGCCCTTTTTCTTTGATAAAGATATGTCAGATGATTGACTTCTGCTGCCTATCATTTAATTACACAGTTGTTAAATATCCTAACTTGGCTCAGTTGTTTTTTAGGCACATGCATGTCTACCATGATTTTAAAAAGTTATTTTATTGTACACCTCTAATTTGAATATATATGTTCTTAGATCCCTTGTCTTTCTACTGTTTTTGTATTATAAATGAATGAAATTACATAGAACTGGAAACTCTAATAAAGAATCAAATGAAAATTTTAAAACTAAAAAATTAGAATAGCAAAAAATAAAGTGTAGACAGGAGAATACACAGAGATAGAGGAACATTAGAGAGCAGCACATTGACAAAAAGTACTCACAGCTAAGTTGTGTGAGTTTTCCAAGGAGACCCTGAGACACAGCTTGGCATTCAGAATGTTTATTCCAGCATTCCCACGAGATTCACACTTTTTGGAGGAATGAGGAGGAGGCACTATAGGGGAAAGGAGGAAGATATGTGTGTTCTTTTGGAAACGTTCCACATCCAGGTTTCTGTTCACTGCTGCTGGGATGCTGATCAAGAAAGTGCTTTTATATTTAATCTTCATTGATCTAAGGATATTCTGATCACATATTGAGTTAATGAAATCACATTGGAGGAAAGTTACATGACATAGACATTATTTTTGATGATAATTTCAGTTGAAGGAAGAGTAGAACTGTGGTCAAGAAATAACAAAATCTTGCAGTCATTATTCTATCCAGCTTTTCTGCAGTAAGGATGAGCCACTGATACAAAATGTTTCTGAAACCAATCAGAAATGATGTTCCTGGTGCCCTGGTAATCCATGTTTCTTTGTTAGCATAATAGTGGGATAGTAAAAAATTCACTCCTTGAAAACAGCAAGCATGCAGGATTTTGCCTATCACAAGAAGAAATCTATACTTATGCGTGTCTGCTGCATTAGTACATCCTGCCATAGTTATTCCGTCTTTGACATTTTAGATATCTGAGGGGTTGTCTCATCAGCTGTAGTTAGTGTCTTTCTCAGGTCATAATGCCAAGGCAATGATGTTTTATTAGCATTGTAGACTTGTTCTAGCATCATATTTTCATCAGTGATACTTCAGCAAATTCATCAGTGAATTTCTCTGGGAAGGATCACTACATGCCTTTAAAAATTTAATGCTGTGTCTTTTCTTAAATTACTACAACAAGCCTGTTGAATATTCACAGTACCCTCCAATTTTCAGTTCATTGTAATAGATCTTTGCTTGTTTCATGATCAACATACCATTATGTGCTATGTATTCACTACAATGCTCACAGATCTACTCTTTCAATATGTAATATAAATCATTTTTTAGCTCTATGCAGTGTTTTTCTGCTCATCATTAACTGCTGTTCATCATTTTCAACATAAAATTCAACAGTTTGTACTTCTGTTTCTTCAGAATATAGTATAGTGGTTATTTCAGCACCATACTTTTCTGTAAGATACTTTACATTTACATCACTGTCCAGTTTCTCCAATATGACTTTCTATGTGATTGATAAATTTAAATGCTTTCTCACGTTTTGTCACTGTTATCCATAGGGTTATGTGCAAGACTTTGTGATGTTTTCATCAATATCTTTACAACACACAGCAAAGGATAAGCAAAAACAATGCAGTGAGCAATGCACATAGGTCTTGCCCCATTTTGGACATCATCAGGAACCTGCTATTGATGCATCCAACCTGCATGCATGCCATTGTATTACTCTTTGTAGGTGTGCTTCATTAATATTTACACTTACTCTTTGTAGATGTAAGTTCATTAATATTTTTTCTGAAATATTTAATGTGACATTAATTATTTCCAGCCTAGTCTTTATATTAAGCTTCTTAGTTTTTATCTTTAGAACGTTGGTTTACATTTTAAAATATATCTAAAATGTCTCTACAAACATATCCAGTCTTTCTTCTAGCATTTAAATTATGAAATGCAAGTATAACTATTATTTCAATAGCCTTATCTATGAATTCTAACCTCTATAAATTCTGGGTTGTTTTCAATTGATTGAATTTTTTCATTATTATAAGTTATATTTTCTTCATTCTTGCATACCTCTGTTTTATTAAAATACCAGAAATTGTGATTTTACCATTTTGGAAACTAAATACATATGTATTCTTATAAATATTCTTGAGATTTGATCTTGGATATCGTTAAGTTACCTGGAAACTGGTTTATTCTTTCAAATCCTGCTTTTCCTATTAACAGGGTGAGACCTGTTAAGCATTTAAGCTAGAGCTAATTAATTGTTCCTTACTACTGGGTCAAAGCCTTTCTGTATATATTGTCCAATGAGACATAAATATAGATGTTTTTCCCAATCTGACTAGTGGAAATAGAAAATCTTAAGAAACTTACCAATCTAATTCTTATCCAATACATGTGCATAGCATAAAGAAATGCAATAATATATAGTAAGAATAATATATGATAATCAAATTGAATTTATTTCAGAAATACAAGGTTAATTTTCCTCAAAAAATGAAATGAGGCCTTTCAGTGTTTTAATGGAACGAAAAATAAATTGATATAATCATCTCCATAGATGCAAAAACAGTATTTAAAAATATTAACACTGAAGTAGAACTTCCAGTCTTGGCTATTATAGATTTATAACTGCTACCCTAAACAATTATAAAAGCAAGAGAAAATATGTTAAAAGTTTGCTTACGCTATTGGAAAGCAATCAAATAAGGGAAATATTAAGCTCTCCTTTAGTTCAGATTTCACCTTAAAAGGATTTTTCAAAATGCATTGCAGATAAAGAAAACACTTGCAGAAAATGGCGGTTTTACTAGATAGCAGACATAGATTTCGGAATTCTAGGCTGCCAAAGCCATTGGGATTTGTGGGGAGCTAAGTTACCTGAAGACATCCCCAATCATCTGTGTAAAGAGTCTCCTAAGTATATGTACGAATAAATTTTGAGTTTCTGGGAAGCTACAGTTAGTAGCTGAAGAGAGATTTCAGAGGCTACACATGACATATTCCATAAGTAAATGCAAAATTAAAATAGATAAAGTCTGTAGCCAAGCATTAACAACATCAAGATAGTGGATTGTTAAATTAACTGCCTGCCAGAAAAACAAACAAAAAAAGGTAACAATCTTTAGAGGAAGATAACATAAACTACAGCCTTTACATTTATTATCCACAAAGTATATAAAATTAAACATTTCTGAATATGTAAGGAAGTAGGAAAGTGACTGATAATCAAGAGAAAAAAATAATCAATGAAATCCTACCTGGAAATGGTCCATATATGTTGCTGATAGCAGAAAAGGACTCAAAGTAACTATCTTTAATACGGTAAATGAAATAAGAAAAATATGGGATAGATCATTTCAAATAGGAATTCAAATCTATAAAATAACTATAAAACCTATAAAAACTATAAAAATAACCAAATAGAAATCTTAAAATTAAAATACTCAATATCAACATTAAAAGCTCTTTTGATGTATATAGAGAAGAGTAGAAGATTAATTGAACTATGGATTAATACAAAGCATCCAAGATGAAAAATAGGTAAAAATTTAAATAACATAAATAAAAATGAGAAATATTTGTATTACATGCTGGACACATGTCAAACATGTGTAATTTAAGTCCCAGAAGGAGAGAAAAGAGAATGGATCAGAAGAAATATTTGAAGAACAAACAAAACAAATAAACGGTCAAGAATATTTCCATGTGATGAAAGGGCAATCTTCAGATTCACTAATCTAAATAAATCTCAAGCACAATAAATAGAAATAAAACTAAAACCATATCATACTCAAATTTCTGGACATTTCTCAAAGACAAAGAGGAAAAAAAGAGTAAAGGTAAAAGCCATATTACCTTAAAAGGAACAAATTAAGCTTGCTTGTTGATGTTACAAAGAAAGTACAAAGCTAGATGGTAGTGGAAACATACATTTAAATTATTTAAGACAAAAACTGTCAATCTAGAATTGTGTAGTTAGTTCATATCTTCTACAAAATAAAAGCAAGACAAATATATTTCCAGATAAAAGAAAGAGCGAGCCGGTCGGGGTGACTCACGTTTGCAATCCCAGCATTTTGGGAGGCCAAGGCGGGTGGATCACGAGGTCAAGAGATCAAGACCATCCTGGCCAACATGGTGAAATCCCGTCTCTACTAAGAATACAAAATTAGCTGGACATGGTGGCAAGCTCTTGTAGTTGCAGCTACTCTGGAGACTGAGGCAGGAGAATTGCTTGAACCCGGGAGGTTGAGGTTGCAGTGAGCCAAGATCGGGCCACAGTACTCCAGCCTGGAGACAGAGCGAGATGTCATCTCAAAAAGAAAGAAAAAAAGAAACAGAAAAAATACATATTTTCAGCAAATATATATTTTTGCTGCGCTACTGATAAAGAAAAATAATTCCCTACATTGAAACAAAATTAATCAGGAGAGAATTAAAAAATTAAAACTGTGTTAAGTAATGAGGAGTACCAGAAAGGGTAAATACTTATATAAATGTCTATTGACTATTTGAAAGAGCAATAATAATGTTTTATGAGATCTATAACATTGGTGAAAGTATAATACATGATGCTAGTGGCACAAAGTGTGAGAGAAGGCTCAGTGGGGATAAACAGAAGATGTTTGTGTTATTTCAAAAGTGAAAAGCATCAAATGTATTATTTAAATAAGAATGCATGTTGCAATCTCTAGGCTAACCGCTAAAATAATTATAACAGGACATACATCTAAATAGCTGATACTATAAAGGAAGAAATGGTTTTACAAAATTATTTAATCCAGAAAACAGACAAAAAACAGAAGGTGATGAGGTAAAGTAAAAGGAGCAATTTGGTAGATAGAAAACCAATTATATCAGTGATTATGCAAAATGTAAAAGGAATAAACACTTCAAATCACAAATAATAAAACAATTTTATATCTCCAATTATATTCTCTTGTCTCCTGAAAATTTATAAATTAAAAAGAGCACATTTTAAATAACTTAGGTGTCAATGGTAAAATCACAGTGTCAGTGAGAAACTATATGAAGCGTGATGATAATAAAAATATATATTATCCAAATTTGTAGGATATAGTTGAGATAATGCTTAGAGAGAAATTTGGAGCTTTAAATTACTATATCAAAAAAATGAAACTTGCATAAAGCATGCACCTCACAAAGCTGAAGAAAAATAACAAGTTAAATATAAACAATACTACCCTTTTAATTCGTTGGTAGCATTTCATAGTATTTCATACTAAATGTCAACATCAACCTTCTATTATACTTAAAACTAAGTTTATGATTCAGATTGTTAGAAGTGAGTTACTGTTTAGCTCTAAAATCTGTTAAAAGATGAGTTTCAAACTTATGGCTTATAAAATGAAGACAAAATATATATTTATTAACATTTAAAATTTGGGAGAAGGGCATTAATGATTGCAAAATAAAAGCTATTTTAAAAGACAAAAATATAAGAGAAACAATTGAATATATATATTTTTGTATTCAGTCTACTTTTTTATCCATCTAGATAGCTGGTTGTACCTACTATAAGTGTAGATAATTGGAATATATTTCCAAAATATTAACCACAGTTATTGTTGGGTTACATGATGACTAGTTTTGTTAATTTTTAGATATTTTCAATATTCTTATAATGAACATTATTATGTAGTAAGAATTTTTAAAGAAGCACTAATAAATCCCATTAATTAAAGACATATTGCATATTAATTACTTAGATATATTTTCCTAATTCTCAAAAGAATCATAAACAGCTATTGTTTGTACCCTCTATGACAGATTTAAAAAAAATCACAGTTTTCTACAGAAATTTCAAGGAATGTTGATTCAATTATGTAATCAAATTATTTAATTCTTTATCAATTAGATTTTTTTTTTTTTGCATTTAGAGATGAGTTAAAAGGCAATAGATGTAATTCCATCAGTAAAAATCTATGATTATTAAAACTTTTGTCTTCTCATAATTTCATTTTAGAGAAATATTTTAAATGTTATCCTTTAAATAAGGTAGACTGCATTCAAGTTTCCCAATGGTCATAATACAAAAGGGAGATGTATTAAAAGATGTCAGGAATAAAAAGCTGATATACTTGTTATCAAATCATTAACATTAAAATCTAAGAAGATCTTCAAACTAAATGTGATTTTGAATCAAATCACAAAGAACATATTAATATACATAAATCATTTTATTCACAATTTAATAGTGCACCTACATAAGCAGACCAAATATATTTACTTAGGAATGCATGTGTCAGGGAATGTGTGATATAATATGCTTAATTTTTAAGGGTTCTATATTTCATCTTTAAGTAATTTTAATTGTACCATAGACTATATGATTAGTTGCTCATAAATTATTCAAAAAGTAGATACATAAAATTTAAAAAGCAAAATTACTCCTTAATAGTGTCCCATTTTATATTTGATAGAATTTTTAATAATGTTATACATATTCTTCCTTATACAATGGTAATTTGCAGAAAAAAAAAGAAGAAAAGAAATTAGCAACATAACTTTGAACATTATTATAATTTGAAATTACACAGTTTTGTTTTTAACTTCAAAGTTATACTCTGAACATTGGAACAATGTGGAAAGCCCTGTGACCATTACATCTTTTCTGTGCAGTTCAACCTTGTTAAAAATACTTGCTAATGAATTTGGAACCAAGTGCCTGTAATCACAAAGTGCAAATTAAGACTTCTGTTACCATTAATGTAAGTAAACACTCACAAATCAAGACAAAATGGATCCCTACATTCTAAACTTTGAAGTTTTTATGAGAAATAAATTAACCATAAAATTAGAGTGCAGGCAGTTTTCTAAAGAAAAAAATCTTAAAGGTACTCTAAAATACTTAAAAGGCAATACTTCCTTCACAAATTTAGGCAGAGACACATAAGTTGAACAAGGAAATTGAAAATTTGGCAAGATTTAGATTCCCATTAAAATTGGCCTTTGCTTAAGTTTTTTGAAAGTGAATTAGACTCACTGTAAGTTGCTGCTGCACTATAATAAAAAATAAATAAATAAAAACAGATGAAATGTTCCCTTATCGCCTTAGAGTCCTCATACCTAGATATTCACAGAGGTCTCTCCAAAATGATGACTGCTTCCAAGATTACTATTTCAGAGCAGAAGAAATAATTTTTTTGAAGGGCATGAAAAAATATAAAATATTTTTAAAATGCAGACAAATGTGTATGTTTAAGGTTTTTTAATAAGAAAGAATTTGTATTTTTTTAACATGCACTTGTTTTAAACTTTCAATTTAGAGATGTGTGTATAAGAATACGTACATTTAAATACTGTGCATCTACAAAGTAATTATAAAATAAGATCATTTAAAAGAATAAGATCTTAAGAACACATGAACACTAATCCTTTCTGGTGTGACAGTGTAAAAATAGAAATTTTATAAATATGAGCCATGAAGCATTCTCATCAGATTTTATTGCAAAACATGAGACCAAGTCCTGAAAGGCTGATTATATTAAATATCTTGACATACGTTGTTTAAGTAATGTTAACTTAAGCTTTATAGCTATTAAAAGTTACAAAAATACTTTAAGACCTTATTATAATTTCTTTCACATATCATTTGAATTTAATGAAAGAAACTAAGGCATATTTCATATTTCAAAACATATATGTTCAGGATTTGTTAGATCTGATTTGAACCACTCAGCTTAACAATGTACCTTTCTTTAAGCCTTGCTTTTATCATTACAATTTCAATTTTAAAACTTAGACAAGATTTTGAAGGATCAAAGATAGGTGTCCTTTATTTAGATGAAGTCAGTCAAGGAGGATTTAGTTAAAACTTTACTGTTAAAACTTTAAAAATTTCCAGAACCTGTTACTATGGCAATACTTATTTTTAAGTCAAAATGGTTGGCATTCAGAATTCAGTTTAGAATAATTTTAAATAACCTTTGTTCTCTAGCCCCTAGTTCCTAACATGTTTGCCTCAGAAATCTCACTGAAGTAGAAAATGTATATACAGAGAGAGATCTGATTAGAATTAACAGATATACATACATACATATATATATGTATATATATATATACACACTTTTTTTTTTAAATTTCAGTCAGGTATGTGTGTATACACTACACATACACATACGCAAATTTCGAGAGAGAGCAAGTGAGAGACTGACTTAGAAGCAATCTCTGTTCGTTCATAATTCCATGTTGTTTCCTTATTTTAGACATTTCCATTCTTAAAGAATGGCCATATGGGATATAATATTCCCTTTTTTGGTGAATTTTAAAAGTACATTATATTTAAATATTTCAGATCTATTTATATGTGTAAGAAATAATATAATCAAAACCTGTTTACTTATCACCCAAATCAAGTGCAGTTAAACCTGTTTCTATCTTCCACCTCTTTCCCTTGGTGATTTTATCTCATGCATTTTTTTCTGTCTTTACAGACAGATCCTTAAATTATTGAAAATAATCCTATTTTAAATCTTGACTAAAGTACTTTTATATTGTTTGTATTTTTCTATAATTACAGTTTTGCCTGAAGTTTATATTTGCGATTCTCTTCATTGGCTTATATGCCATGTATTTAACACCAGATTATTCATCTCCTCTTTTGTAGAATTTTTATTGTTTGAGTATATCCCTCATATTTATCATTCCTCCTCTGCTTAATATATTTGTTTCTGTTGTTTTCCAATATAACATCTAATATCATTATTCTTACGCATTTCTATCTCTAGATGCACATGCAGATTTTTTTTTTTTTTCTCAAAGGAGTCACTGGAAATTGAATTGTTGGTTCTTCAATTTTCCTAACTTTGCAAAATTACATTTCCCTCAGAACTGGGTTAGAGTTCCTGTTACTTTACATCCTGAAGAGTTTGTATTTTCAAAATTTTAATCTTTTGTTAATCTGAGGTTATAAAATTGTATATTCTTGTTTCTTTAATTTTACATTTCTGTAATCACAAGTGAGGTTGTATATCTTTACATATACACATTGCCCGTTTGGGTTTTCTCTTCTGTAAATAGCCTAATAACACGTTTATCTAATTTTATTTTGGTTATTGTACCAGATTGCCTGTTTCTATCTCTTGCTATATTCTCTATATAGCAGGGACCATAAACATAATTCATTTGGAAACTTTGTCCATAGTACATTTTACAAATGAAGTGTGAAAGGAAAGACTGACACCATATTTCTCTTCCACTGCAAGATATTCACAGATGTACTGGCTTTGGTTGGTTAAGCTTTCTTCCCCTACTTTTGTTTCCTTGTAAATCAAAACTCTGATGCTGCTTTAAGCAGTATGGTCACTGCCAGTGGTTTCCTGTGACTCTTTGAAATTTTATTATTGTCTGTAAGCTGGGAACACAATTGAGATCACTCAGTGGCCTTCCCTGTCTTTCGCCAGGCTACATATCAAATCTGTGATGCTTGAAATACATAGCTGGTGTTTCTTCTCCTGACTGAACCTTGATTGATAGAGTTATTGCATCTTTTTATTGATTTATGTAATTTGTGTATCTTCTAGGTACTTATACTTTTTTTAGAGTTTATATTTTGCAAATAGCTTTTGCAATCTGTAGTTTATCTACTTATTTTGTTGATAATGTATGGCAATCAACAAATGTGTTCCATTTTAAACTATTAAAATGGATTAATATTTTGCTTTTTAATTTTAATCTTACATAACAAATCCTTTACTTATCCCTAATTTTTTTTAAAAATACTACTCTCCTAACTTTTTATTGAAGTGTTGTAAAGTTTTTGATGTTATCGTCAAGTATAGTTTTTATGTATATTTTTCTTGACAGAGAACAGAAAATCTTAGCTTTATTCTTTGCCACTATTTCTTAATATCAAATTTTGGTATTGTATCCTTATCCATAAACATGGTATCTTTCTATTTCTTAAAAATATTATTTATATCTCTTAATAAAATTCTATACTTTTCTCAAACAAGGGGTATATATATTTTAGCTGTGTTACCAATTTTTAATGATAAGTTTTCAGATTAGGAGGTCTATTTATTGATGTTATATAGAAAAAAATGCACTGGTTATGTTCATATTATATTCAGTAAATTTACTTGTTTTGTTTAAATTATTTGCTTACAGATTCTCATGCTTTGTTATCAAATGTTTTAAAAATAATGACAGTTTGTTCATTGCCAAATTTAATATTTTTCATTTTTTTCTTTGTGTCCTCTTATTCTGTTAGCTTAGACCCTGAACACATTGTTGCACAAAAATAGCAAGTGCCAAGAATTTTGTATTTACAAAACTAAAAACATCTTGAATTTTGAAATTTAAGATGTCTTCTGGTAGATAAACTTTATTGGGAAGTAGTTTATGTTCTAGTCATAATTTCATTTTAAAAAGTAATATTCACTTTTAGGAATCAAATATTTTTGTAACTAATTTTTTAAGTATATATTAAATCTCATGTGTGAAAAACCTATAGCCTCTGAGAATTTTTTAAAAAACCAACAAAAATTAAACTAAACTAAAAACAAAGATATTTCTCAATTTATAAATATAGGTGATTCAAATATTAGTATACAGCAGTACATACAATCCAGAAATATATTAATCGAATCATGTTTCCCAAAAATATTTATTTAAACAATGTAAGAATGGTAATTTATTGACATGGAATTGAAAATCCTAAGGAAGATTTTTTTACAGACATAAATCCTGGTTTTTTCCCTTAATACTGTGTCCTTAAGCACACCATTTACTCTCCTTAATACTTTCTTTTGAGTTAATCTAATTCTTGTTATCGATAATTTAATAATACCCCAGACTTTACATTTTAATGATTTGTGAAATGTTTTTAAATAGCATATATGGATACAACAGAAATATTCATTATTGTTGAAAATCTTGGCTATTGGATCAATATCATCATTTTTGTTTTAAATAAATAAATTAGACAAGAAAGTAATTATTCAAAGAGAATATGAATTATTATCACCTTCTGGCTACATTATTTCTTTGAATATGTTTATATTTCAGATATAAGTAACATTTTAAGCTACATTAATTGAGTGTGAAACTGGCAAAAAAGATATATGGAATAACATGAACATAACCTAAATGAGGTCCCTTAAATTAGTGAAATATTATGGCTATTTCTATAATTAGTGTTCAGAAATCTGGCCACTTAAAGAGTCAAATATATATTAATGGTTATCTTAATGTCAAGTTTTTGGTTGATTTTGTTTTCTTTATGAAATTTTCTTTCTTATAAATCTTACTCAAAGCATACATTAGTTTTATAGTACTAAAGAGAACAATATTTTCATAAGAAGCAGTGAACTAGAAGTTTTCCCATTATCTTTGATTTTTTTTTTTTTTTTTGTAGATTTCAGAATCAGAGCTAAAAGCAAGGGATATAGAGTACATTGTTTCTTAAGGACCCTCATTGACAACTAGGGCTGCACACTTTTCCCTCAGAGCCAAACCGAATTGCTGCGTGTTCTTACTTACAAGTAGAACTAAACATTAAGTGAACATGGACATTAAGGAAACAATAGACACTGGGGACTACTAAAGTGGGGAAAGAGGCAAGTGTTAAAAAATGACTTCTTGGTTACTATGCTCACGTTCTGGGTAATGGGATCTTTTGTACTCCAGATCTCAGTATCATGCAATATGTCCATTAACAAATCTGCACGTGCACACCTGAATCGAAATAAAAGTTAGAGAAAAGAAAGAGGCTCTTTCGTCTCACAGGAGGACGAAATGGAAGAGAGATTAATAGAAAATATACAAACCAAAATGCACAAAGAAAAAGAAACAGAATAGTAAAAAAGAGAGTAGAGAAGACAGAACATTGGGAAATTTTCTATCATATAGTTACAGTCCAGAACAAGAGTCAAGAGACGGGGCAGAATTAGTATTTGATAATATAATTCCAAAATATTGTAAAAACTATTGAAAGACACCAACTCAAAGAATCAAGAACATCTGAGAACCCCCAATAAATGAACGAAAAATGTACCATAGTACAATTATGCTCAGTGTTTGGCTGCAGGAATGCCATCATCATCACCAGGGAAATTGTTAGAAATACAAATTCCTGGGCTCCACTTCAGGCCAATTAAATCTGAAACTCTGCCTACAGGACCTGGAAATCTATATTTCAACAGGCCTTTCAAATGAATGCTTTAGAACTACTAAATACATTGATGGGGAAAAAAATAAACAAATCTGATTAACAGCAGAAGAAAGTAAGACAAATATAATCATAATGTTGTAAGGTAATATACAGACCCAAAATATAGCAATTTCAATGTATGTTATATTTTCTAATTTCTAAGCATGCAAGTGATCCAGCGAATGACCATGTAGATCTAGCAAGTGCATTCATGTGGTAGCAAGAGTTTATACTAATTTAGTATTTTATATATAGAACCAGTGTTAGCTCTGATTTTACAAGGCCATTTTTCACTTCAAAGAATGATACATTTTGACTTGTATGTGCAGCCTTCTCTACACTATTTTTGTAAATTGTTTCTTTCTTTCTTTTTTGTTTTTATAAAGAGCATCGACACAATGAAGAGACTACATCAACTAACAAGCATGTAAACTGTTTCTTTGATTAGAGAAACTATGTGGAGTTTTGGGGAGAGCATGCCATTAAAAAATATTTTCTTTAAATTGTTATATGAGGAGCTTTATTTCTGTGAAAATATTTGAGTGAACATTGATCCTAATCTTCCTACATCCTGAGCCATTGGATGTTGGACTTTTGAACTTCAGCTTTTATGTTAATGGAAATCTTACAGAGTTTATACACTTGTTACCAGAGATTAACTTAAAACATAAGCAAATATGTGCATTGTTTCATGACAAGATGGATACACACTGTTGAAATTTCTATTTTGTCATTTAAACATAGCAAAAATATTGTTTAGGCTAAGATCAGTTTTCCAATATGGCTTTAAGATAAAAATAGATACAAATCAGACATTAAAACATCACTTTCAGGGGAAAATTTATTAGGCACAAATGATTCTTTTATTTTACACAAGCTATCTATTTGTAAGTGGAAATTTTGAGCCTCTGAAGCAGTATTTGAGTTGTCAACATTAAGAGAAGTGTGATTACCTATTGCTTTTGTTGTAAAAGGTAAAGAAAGCCGGCTGTGTCTTGTTTTATTTAACATGACCTCACAGAGAATATTAAGGGCAGTTTACCTTTTGCTAATTTCACACATTCTATGCTGTGGGTAAGAGTTGACCAGCAAAATAAAATTGATTTTTGTGGCATTTAATTTACCTAAATTCAATAATGATGTCCTTTAAAAAGACTATTTTGTTCAAATAAATGTTTTGAAAGTTATTAAATCTTTAAAATAGTATTGGTGTGTATATTTGAATGTGTTTGGAATGGTTGTGAAAGGCCAAGGTGAAAGAGAAAAAATGTAAAAGTCTTCCCACTATATTTGCTTAATATCCCACTTTTGGGATGAAGGCAGGAAGACTAAGCAGCATCCCTAAATCTAACAGAAGAGGAACACAGTTATGTATATATTAGGCAGATTATGAATACAATTCTAATTTGTGTTTTTAGAAAGAATTTTACATAAGTAGCATTTGTTGCTGTTGATAATTATGTTTGAATAAATATTCCTTCATATTACACAGGGTAATATCATTTTAGACACTGAAGGGGGGTTGAGGTGTATTAGGCCATCTAATCCCATTTATTTCACTGAATAGAAAAATAGAGCATAGAGAATTTAAGTGAATCTCTTTAAATGTTTCACTTGAATCCAATGTAAAATATTAGATTTTATTGTAATATATAATTACCATTGTAATTATTGAGCAGACCGTTGAGGCAAACTTTAAAAGTTTAAAACATGTTCTCAAATTCTTTGACTCTCTTTCCATCAAGAGTTGGGGGTTTATGTACCTTCCCTTTGAATCTGAGAGATTTGTGAGTATGGAAGTGGATCACAGCTATCTATGTATTAACAGGCTTTCCAGTTGAATGCTGGAGAAATACTACATGCAATACTTTAGTGTCAATCATATAGGATAAAGTGACACCCTGTAGCTTCTAAGGCTATGTTATACAAGTTATTACATCTTCTACTGAAATGTCTTAGAATGTTTGCTCTTTGGACTATTTCTTTGGGATTTTTCTTTTGGAACCTAGTCACCCTGCCATATGACTGTGATATATTATGGGGTAACAAATAGGTGCTCTAGTAGCCAATCTTTGCTAAATTTAGCTTTAGAGTCTTCCTAGTACATGCTCCAGATACGAAGAAGGCTTTAGATATTCTATTACCCAACTGTCCAAGTAATAACCAACTGTTCAAGTCTTCCCAGCTGAGGCACCAGACATTATTAAGCAGAAATTAGACATCCCAGCTATGGAAATCCCCAAATCCCTGTTTCAAAGAGTATTTGATAATAATAAACTAGTTTTTCTTTTATAACACTCATTTTGGAATGGTTTTTTATATAGTTATGGATCTATGAAACATTAGACAAAGAAATAATAATTATAGTTTATAATTCTTGAGCATTAATTATATATCATTACCTTAATAAAAATTATTTCACTTGGTCTATCATCACATTCAGAAAGAGAACAGAAAGCCATAAATATTTAAATAAAACATCTGTGTCTCAAAAAATTCACTATTTTTTTTTTCCTTTTAAATGTGTGCTGCAACCATTCAGAGTTGTGGTCCAATTACTGAGAGAGATAAATGAGAAAAAATATGTATATGGGTGCTTCTAGCCTAAGGAGAAAAATTTATGATTTCATGGAGTTATAGAATCAAGAAAAATAAAAATTTACGTAGTAGAAAAACATGCTTAGTAGTCGATGTTAAAAGAGGTGATGTGTTAGGCCATTCTTACATTACTATAAATACCTAAGGCTGGGTAATTTATAGAGAATAGAGCTTGAATTGGCTCACAGCTCTTCAAGCTTCATAGGAGTCATGGTGCTGACATCTTCTTGGCTTCAGGTGGGGGCCTCAGGAAGCTTGCAATCATGGCAGATGGTGACAAAGGAGCCAACATGTCACATGACAAGAGCAGGGGCCAGAGAGGAGCCAGAGAAAGAGAAAGTGGTGGGTGTGGTCCCAATGTTTTAAACAACCAAATCTTGCATAACTAACTAAGTAAGAACTCACTTCTCACCAAGCGGATGGTACTAAACCAGTCATGAGGTCTGTCTCATGAGCCAATCAGGCCTTACGGGGCTCCACCTCCAATAACATACTTTTAGTAACTTTGATAGTGAGTAGTAAAATTTGTAACAACAACAGTGTTTTCAGAAGAGAAATAAATAATTATTAAAAAAAAAAACAGAAGGGATGTCAGACTCACATTTATGAAGAAATAGAAGGAGCCGCAGAAGGAGAGAGGTAAAAATTGAACAAAAATATTTTCAATAAAATGAAGTCAAAATTTATTTCCTATGAAGTATATGTCTAAAAATACCAAGATAATTTAAGTCATCTAGATTAATTTGGATTTATTATAGGAATCACAGAGAAACTTTTTTTTTTTTTTCGACTTCCCTATTCAATATCTAAGACATCAAACTTGTAAAAGACATCTGAAAGCAAGGGATATCATTTCATGCCTTGAAACTGAGTGCCAGTTTTACTAACTTCGGGGCCACTGGAACTGGACTGGAAAAAAAATCTCAGTTCACCCAAACCAAACCACTTGAAAATTTGTAAAACACTGAAAATGAATTGTTAACTTATAGGTTCATTTTAGATTAAAAATGGACATATTCTCCCTTACTCTGAATAACACAAAATTAAAAGTAAAAACAATATTGTATAATAATGCAAAAAGACAATGTAGCTTAGGATTTCCATGAGTGGAATTAGAAAAAAAGAATGCTTGGATCACAAGCCTTGGGTAATGAGCACCTTCCTCCATGAACTAGGATATATGATGATACCTGTGTTTATAGAATTCTTTTTTAATTATAAAATGAGGTAATGTATGTGAAGCACTTAGTACACTGTCAGACATGTATTAATACTCAGCACAGGACAGTCATTATTACTAGTTATACAGATTGAGCAGGTACGCTTTCACCCCAATGCTTTTTTCCATGCATTCCTTCCTCCTAATCCTCATAAAAAGATTGTGATAAAGACTTTTATTTTTTGGGGGGGACGTAGTTTCACTCTTGTTGCCCGGGTTGGAGTTCAATGGCATGATCTCAGCTCACCGAAACCTCCGCCTCTCGGGTTCCAGCAATTCTCCTGCCTCAGCCTCCCGAGTAGGTGGGATTACAGGCACATGCCACCCCGCCCTGCTAATTTTGTATTTTTAGTAGAGATGAGGTTTCTCCATGTTGTTCAGGCTGCTCTCAAACTTCTGACCTTAGGTGATCCTCCCACCTCCGCCTCCCAAAGTGCTGGAATTACAGGCATGAGCCACTGCTCACGGCCTGATAAAGGCATTATTTTTATGTCCACTTTAAAGACAATTACTTTTATGTATAGTGAACTTAAATATATATCTATTGACAAGAAAAGTTAAGTTTAGTAAACTTAGATATGTATCTACTGACAAGGAAACTAAAATGTATAGTAAACTCAAATATATACCCCAAAGCTATACAACTGGTATTACTATTATTCCCACTAAGAGGGAAATATTTAGAGATTTGCCTGAAAGGTAAGAAAATTAATTTCTTCCTGTTTAGTTGAGAAACAACCAAAAAAACCCAATTATTTGTGATTTTATCTATGCTAATTTTAGTATATATTGAAGACTGATACTATTACACATATTTTGTTAACAGTATAAAAATTTTAAATCATTAAAATCATTTAACAAATATAATGGATATTTATTGATGTATGGATCAATGGAAACAACTGCATTACTGTTTGAAACCATTTAGGTTTCCAATATTGATAATTATAATTCATTATTAACTAGCTTACTATGTTGCATTGTAATAGCATATTGTTTTTATTTTAAATATTAATAGAAAAAGCAGATTTTATTAGCTTTGAATGGATTTTTATGTTCATAATACAATGAATCTATGTTTTACTTTCAAAGTTTGTTTTCAGTTCTTAAAATATCTTTTTATCATTGTGAGATGTTTCATTTTCTTATTGTAAGTATGCCAAATTCATGGTATATTCCTTAAAAACAATTATATCATTTAAATATTTATTTTATGACATTAACTTATTTTCAACCAAATGCCTAATTTTAGTATTTTTTTTTGTATACTTTAAAGAGAGTTTATGTACCACATGTTTTTGGAAATAAAAGCAGTTTTAAAAAAGAATGTTATGGCTGCCTTTGCCTTGTGTGAAAACAATACTACTATAATAGTTTTCTTATTTGACCTTCCCAATGATAAGCCTTAATTTGAATATTCTAGCTCCATTGATAAACATTAGATGTGTTCTCATTAAATTTTCCTATGTGTTGACCGTTTTTCCTGAAAGTGATTGTTTACAGAGATATCAGTATTAGAATGAAGAGGATAAAATTGACTTTGTTTGCTTTGCTTTATTAAATATTAATACACAAAGCAGAGTGGGGAGTTCGAGGTGTTGACCAAAAAACACACATTTTCAGTTAAACAGGAGTAAGTTCATGAGATTTAATGTGCATGATGGTTACTGTCTTTAATAACAATATATTGTATATTTGAAAATTGCCAAGAGAGTAGATTTTAAGTGTTTTTACCACCAGAAAATAACATGGGAAGCAATGCATGCATTAAATAGCTTGATTTAAACATTCAACAATATATACATATATAAATCATTTTGTACACCGTATTTACAAATTTCAATTCTTAATTAAAAAACCCAACATACAGAATGCTCAAAATAGTTAATGAAACATTTTTTGTAAGGATTAAATTGAAATTGTTTTAAATTGTGATAAAATGTATTTAACATAAAACTGATCATTTATTTTTAAATTTAAGGTCAGCGGCATCAAGTACATTCACATTGTTGTGCAACCATCACCGCTATTTGTTTTCAAAATATTTTCCTTCTTGAAAAACTGAAACTTTTACCCATTAAGTAGTAACTTCCTATTATTCTATCCTCTAAACGTCTGACAATCACCATTCTATCTTTTCTATTTATGATTTTGACTACACTAAGTACCTGGCATGAGTAGAATCATACAAATTTTGTCTTTTTGTGACAAAGGTGATTTAATTCACCTAGAATAATTTAAGATTCATCTATTTTGTAGCATATGTTAGAAACTCCTTCCTTTTTAAACCTGAATAGTATTACATTGTATCTGTTTTCTTTATCCATTAATCTTTCAATGAGCATTTGTACCACTTCCATCTTTTGACTATGATGAATACTGCTGCTATGAACATGGGTGTATATGCGTACATTTGTTACTGGCTTCACTTCTTTTGGGTATATACTCAGAAGTGGAATGGCTTGGTAATTATATTTTTAGTTTTTTGAGGAAGTGGCATATTGTTTTTATAGTGGCTATAATAGTCTGCCTTCCCACTAGCAATACACAAGAAATCCAGTTTCTCCAAATCTATCTTGGAAAATGTTGCATGTGCACTTGAGAAGAATGTGTATTATAATTTTGCTGACTAGAAAGCTCTGTGTATGTCAGATAAATCTAGTTACTTTATTTTGTTGTTCAAGTTTTCTATTTATTTTCTTATCTAATGTTTATTATGTGTAAATGCCTGTAATTGTCATATTTTCTTGCTGTATTAAACATTTCTGTTAATACGTAATCACTGATTTGTCTTTTTATTTTTTCTGCAATACAAACATATTTTAAGCAAATCATGGAAATAAGAAAATCAGAATAGATTATTTCAGGCATCAGAAATATTTTACCAACATTTTTGTTTGGTATAACAATAATTTCTATTAGTAAGTATGAATTTGTCAGTCTCATATGAACCACGTGTAATCTTTTCTGACTTAAAGTCAATTTTTTCTGATATTAGTGTAGCCACCCCTGCCATCTTTTGGTTACTGCTGTAACGTCAATGTGTCCCCAAAAGTTCATGTGTTGGAAACCTAATCCCCAATGCAACCGTGTTGAGAAGGGGGACCTTTAAGAGGTGATTAGATCATAAAGGTTCTGCCCTTGTAAATGAATGAATGCCATTACTGTGGGAGTAGATTAGTTCTCTTGAGAGTGAGTTACTGATGAAAAGGATAAGTTTAGACCCTCTCACCATTTCTTTGTCCCTCTGCTATGGGATGACAACACAAAGATTCTTAACAGGTGAGGGCTCCTTTACTTTAAACTTCACCACTTCGAAAATTGTAAGAAATATATTTCTTTTCTTTATAAATTACCCAGTCTGTGGTATTCTGTTATAGAAACAAAAAATTGACTAAGGCAGTTAATATTCACATAGAATATCCTTTTCCATACTTTCATTTACAAGCTGTGTCTTTACATCTAATGAGCATCACATATTTAGTGTATCATTGAATCTTAATTGATTTTTATCCATTCTGACAATCTCTGTCTTTTGATTGAAGAGTTTAATCCATTTACATTTAAAGTAATTACTTATAAGAAGAGACTTCTGTCATTTTGTTAACTGTATATCTCTATGCCTTCTAGATTTTTGTCTCACACTTTCTGCATTATTGTCTTCTTTCGTGTTTAATTACATTTTTGCAGTGAAATGTTTTAATTCTCGTTTCCTTTTATGTATATTCTATAGCTATTTTCTTTGTGGTTGCCATTGGCATTACACTTAACTTTCTAAGTATATTTGAATTTGAATTTCTGACAGCTTAAATTTAATAACATAAAAATCTCTGCTTTTAAACAGGGTCATATTAACCACCTTCCAGTTAATGATATCATGGAATTATACATCTATGCATTGTGTTCCCCAAACATAAAGAGATATTTTTATGCATTATTCTCTTAAATCATGTAGACAAGTGTGATTATAAATAAAAGCTACATATAATACCCTTTATAATTATCTGTATATTCATCTTTACTACAGATCTGTATTTCTTCATATGGTTTCAGGTTGCTGTTTATTGTTTTTTCTTTCATTTCAACCTGAAGGACTCCCTTAACAGTTCTTGCAGGACAGATCTAGCAGTAATAAATTCCCTCAGGTTTTATTTATTTGAGAATATCAGAATTTCTCCCTCATTTTTTAATAAAAATTTTACCAGGCATAGGATTCCTGGTTGACAGGGTTTAATTTTTTGTCCTTTTTGCTTTAGTTTTCCTGAATATATTGATTCAATGTTTCCTGAATCCAAGGTTGCTGATGAAAAATCTGCTGATAATCTTGCTGAGAATTCCTTGTGTGTGTATGAGGACTTGTTTCTGTTTTATTGATTTCAAGATACTCTCTTTATCTTTGGCTTTTGACAGTTGGAATTTAACATGTCTCAGTGTGGGTCTCTTTGAGCTTATCTTGCTTGGAATCATTGAGGTTCCTGCATGTGTTTGTTCTTGTCTTTTATCTGATGTGGAGAGTCTGGGGCCATTATTATTCAAATAATTTGTCTGCCCCTTTCTCTCCCTCTCTTCCTTTGGAAACTTCCACAATGCACATGTTGGTTCATTTCAATTTCTCCCAGGGTACCCTTAGGCTTCATTCATTTTCCTTATGTTTATATATATATATATATTTTTTTTTTTCCCAGACTACATTATTTTAATTTTTCTCTATCCAAGTTCACTTACTCTCTCTTCTGCCTGCTGAAATCTGCCTTTGAATCCCTCAAGTGCTTTTTTTTAAACTTCACTTATTGTAATTTTTATCTCTTCAATGTGTTTTTAGTTATTTTTAATATAGTCTATCTCTTCATTATATTTTCATTTGGTTCATACATTTTTTTCTGACTTTATCCACATCTTCTTTTAGCTCTTTGAACATCTTTAAGACAGTTATTTTGAACTCTTTGTCCAGTAAGTTCACTATCTCATTTTGCTCAGGAATAGGGTCTATTGATTTATTTCTTTCCCTTTGAATGGGCCCTACCTGTCTGTTTCTCAGTATACTTTCTAATTTCCTTTCTATAAAAAACTGGACATTTGAATATTAAAAGCTGGTATCTCCGGAAATCAAATTCTCTCCCTTTACCAGGGTTTATTTTTTGTTGTTGTTGCTATTTAAAATTACATCTTTAATGTCTCTCTGTGCCAGGAACCAGTCTACAGTGAAATCTTACAGCCTTCTGAGATCTTTTCTGAGCTAGTGGGTTTCCCTGAGCATACATAGTGGCTTTTTAAAGTCCTCATTATATATCACTCCTTTTGTAGTTCTAGTTTTTAAATGGCTACACTGCCAAAAGGGAAAAAGAAAAACAAGCTAATGGAGAAGGCCCTGACCTATGAAATCTCCTGAAAGTTACTTCAACCACAGAGAGAGGAACTTGCTGCAATGGTGGTCTGTCTCTGTGCCTGCACCTTCAAGATCAAAAAAAGCAATCACTCATCAGAGCACAGATCCCTGATATGTGAAGGAGAGGGTCTTCCTTGCCCATCCCAGCTCTCACAATATGCATGCAAACTGCTCCAGAAGTGAGTACATATCTGCCTGCCATGAGGCTGTTGCATAGAAGATGCGTAGTTGTTAGCATGCCATGAGCTAAACGACTGAAATTCCAAAATAGTTACATCAGAGCTTCTGCTAGTGCAATTATTGTCTATGGGTGAAGTAAGAATTCCTGGTAACTACGACTTTACCGTTTTCCCCCTACCTCACTGTAAATAGTTCATTTTAGTAAATAAAGATTAGCATTTAGAAACAGTAATATTGAAGAAGATCTCTCAGAACAAAAGACATTAAATTCAGGACTAAAATCTGGTGTTTCCAAATGGAACAGACAGAGAATGTGGAAAACACTCAATTGGGAAGAAATCAGTGTGCAAAATGATGGAAGTGAAAGAAAGCATGGCAGAAATTAAAACCTGAAAAAGTACAGAACAGCCAGGCTTAGATTATGAGTAGAGGGAGGTGTAATCTTCAACTGAACCTTAGTATGAAGTTTTTAAGAAACAGTTATGTGTGACAAAATAAAATCTGTGTTTTCAAATTGATAGGTGGAGAGCAAAATTCTATGTCCAATTAAGAGCACAGGAGAGAAATAGGAGGTAGCTGTGAATATGCAGAAAAGTAGATTATTCAAGATAAATTTGTTCTTGATGAGTGTTTAAAAGAAATGCAGACAAGTTGGAGACATGTTTAACTTACAGGTTTCTGGTTTGTGTAAATAGATACAGCTTTAAATAAAGAACACTTTAGAGGAAAATGACAGCCCAGATTGGTACAGTTGAGTTTCAAATGTTTTTAAAACATCCGAAAGCAGAGTAAAATTAGTCAGCCAAACATGTGGAACTGGTATGGAGATAAAGGTGTGTGCATTCACAGCTCATAGCTGAGAATTAAAGCCATCATAGCATATTTATTTGCCAAATGTAATGTACAATGTTAGGGAAGACAAGGGCTTAGAGTAAATATCAAGGGACAATACTATTTTTGTAGCAGTTGATATTAGAAAAACATGCAAAGAAGACTGACGACCAGCCAGAATGATGTTAGGAAATCCAGGAAACTTTAAACAATAGAAATAATGGATTCAATTAAGGTCCAAAATGTTCCAAAGAAGTCAAATGACAGGATCTGTTAATGCCAGAAGCTAAGGCCATATAGGAGAAGATAAATAAATCAGTGAGTACTGAGAGTAACTGTTAAAGAGAGAGGGGATAAAAAGAGAGTTGATGAGAAGGAAAAAAATTGAAAGAAATATTTTATTAATTTGTATATATAATATAGAAATTCAGATTTTTGATAAGTGGGGATAGGAGTGAGTGATAGTGTTGAAAGTTCAAGAGTGAATTGTAGCAAGCAGAGATATAGCAGGCACTGGCAACTTCTGGCAATTCTTGCTACATTATTTTTGGCCTAACACAATGTCATGCATATGCAATTACTGCATTGTCTTTCCTATTTCTAGCAAAAGAGAGTCGTGTAAATTTCAGTCTCAAATTCATCAAGTGCCATTATGAACTAGCAGAGTGGTTATTGTTATTTTGTTGTTCGTATTTTTATTTTGGAGAGGGCATCGTAAGCTTGAATAGTTTCATGACACGTGTAAAAATAACATATTGGTCTTGTGAATGTTCTTAAAAGATCAAATTCACTACCATGAGATGGAGGAAATTTGTTTTGGCCAAACTTACTTAACATTTTGAGTAACTTTTGGTAATTATTGAAGATGTTATAATCCACTTTCAAACAGTCTTTATTTTCTGGGACATTTCAAAGACAAGGGACTTTAGTTTGGAATTATAATTGTCACTGGACTTTTTGATGGTTCTTCTATTGTCAAGGATTTACAATAGAGTATCACATTTTATTATGTTCTGGTGAAAAAGTAAGATCAACCTAAAAGACGAGGCTAAATCAACATTTAAGTAACTTTAGGTAACAAATTTCACAGATATTTGAGTGAGGTGGGAAAAGAAGGAACTCTATAATATAAATTTAAATACCACCTCTAAGGGTACTTCATCAATGCCTCTCTTACTCACCTAAATCGAGGTTTGTACAATTGTTTATGCACTTACTTTCAAAATATAAGTCATGCTACTTTCCATTTTCATAGAAGGATTCAATTTACACTGTATATCTTCTTAACAAAATTAAGCAACTTAAAAGAGAGCCCCTCAAGAGTGGCTGATCACTCTAACAATTTTTTGAAAGTTGTTCTTTGTTGTTTTGCTTTCTGGGACATGAATTCTCTGCAAAATATTAAATTCTCACTTCCAAAATAATCTATTTTTATAAACAGTAAATACTGTTGAATCTCTGACACTTTACCATGTAATGCTGAAATGTTTTATTCCCCAAAGAATAGAGAGCCTTGAGAATTTGCCACTCAAGAACATCTTTAAAAAAGAACTGAGACACATTCTCAAAGACATTCTGATTGTTAACATGAGTTAAGAGGTTAGAAAACTATCTCTATTTCAATGTTTTTGTAGTGTACATAAGAAGTTTTGAAAGCTTCTTTGTAAAAAAAAAAAAAGTGCAAGTGTATTCATAATTACTAGTGAGTACACAAACTTGAAGTCTTTCTTCAAAACTTTAAAAAACTTTAAAAAAGCCACACCAAGTGGTGCTTATTCCACTATTGTCTCCAATCACCGATGTATTACTTTCACTGAAACTTTTCAATACACAATATGAATTCATTAGTCCAATCAAATTGCATTTTTAATTGCTTTGGATTTCAGAATGGCCCAGGTCTAATAATAAGGAAAAGCATACAATGAAAAAATGGACTCAAATGAATCTAAATAATGAGAAAATAAACCATTTTTCTTTCAGGGAAATTTTGAGGTATTTCAGAAGACATATTTCATAAGATGGGACTAATGTCTCTGCAAAAAAATTAGAAATTACTCACTTAAAATCTAAGCTTCAAGTTATGTCTAGCGACCAGGAAAATAGTGTCATTGAGAACTACAAGAAGTATTGCATTATCCAGCACTACTCATCATGCTCTTCTAACAAATATGCTTTCTAGGGATTGTGGTGGTCTCTTGTTTTTGGTAAGAACTAATCACATTTTTAACGTATTTACTTTTGAAATCGATAAGTAAAATTTTGTATATATTTATGGCACACATGATATTTTAATATTCATCCACATTTTGGAATGGCTAAATCAAGTTAGTTTAGAAATTCACTACTTCACACATTTATTTTTTATGATAAGAACACTTAAAATCTACTCTCTTAGTAATTTTGAAGTATACGATATATTGTTATTAACTATGGGTTACATGATGTATTTTAGATTTTTTAAAATTATGTCTCCTATTTAACTGAAATTTTGTGTCCTTTGACCAACGTCTCTCCAATCTCCCCACCCCCCCATCTTCTGGTGACCATCGTTTCACTCTCTCCTTTCATGAGCTGTAAACTTTTTTTTTTTTTAATGAGAATTTCCATATAGGTGAAGTCATTCAGCATTTATGTGCTTGGTTTATTTCACTTAATACGATGTCCTCAAGGTTCATCCATGTTGTCGAAAATAACATAATTTCCTACTTCATTTTAAGGCTGAATAGTACTACATTGTGTATATAGACCACATTTTCTTTATCTATTTATACATGAATGGACACTTAGGTGGATTCTATATCTTGACTGTTGTATAGAATGTTGCAACCAATGTTGCAGATATCTCTTCAACACAGTAAAGTATGGTTTGAAAATATGTTCCACTCATAGGTAGTATCTTAACTCTTTTGATTATTTCCTCTGCTGTGCAGAAGCTTTTTTATTTGATGTTATCTCATTTGTTTATTTTTGTTTTTGATACCTATGACTTTGGGGTGATATGCAAGAAATCATTCCCTAGAACAATGTCATAGAGTATTTTCCCTATGTTTTCTTCTAGTAGTTTTACATTTCACATCTTACATTTAAATAGTTAAACAATTTTTTTTTCTTTTGACAGAGTTTCCCTCTTGTTGCCCAGGCTGGAGTGCAATGGTGTGACCTCAGCTCACAGCAACCTCTGCCTCCTGGGTTCAAGCGATTCTCCTGCCTCAGCCTCTTGAGTAACTGGGATTACAGGTGCACACCACCATGCCAGGCAAAATTTTTGTACTTTTAGTAGAGATGGCATTTCACCATGTTGCCCAGGCTGGTCTCAAACTCCTGACCTCAGGCAATCCACCAGCCATGGCCTCCCAAAGTGCTGGGATTACAAGTGTGAGCCACTGCACATGGCCTGATCTTTGTATACTATATGAGATGAGGGTCTATTCAGGTCTTCTGTATGTGAATATCCAGTTTTCCTCGTACTAATTAAAGAGACTGTCATTTTTCCATTATATGTTTCTGGTATCTTTGTCAAAAATCAATTAACTGGAGGCAGAGCAAGACGACTGACTAGAAGCCTATCCTGATCACTCTTTTCATGGGAACACCAAATTGAACAACTATCCACACACACACACACAAAAAGCCCTTTTACAATAGCTTAAAATTAGGCCAGAGATCACAGTGCCTGGTTTTAACTTCATATTACTGAAATAGGTATCCAAGAGGGTAGAAAAGACAATTCTGAGTTGCCAAGACCACTCCTCCATATCCTCCAGCAGTGTCCACATGGTGATGAGAGAGAATCTGTGCACTAGGGAGGAGAGCACAGTGATTCTGGGACTTTTTATTGGGACTCAATGCTGCCCTGTCACAGTGGAAAGCAACACCAGGAAGAACTTAGCCAGTGCCCACAGAGGGAGCGTATCGACCAGCCCTAGCCAAGGGGAATCACCTATCCCAGTGACCAGAGTTTCAATTCCAGCAAGCCTCAGCACCATTTGCTAAAGAGCTTTAGGATTCTAAATAAACTTGAAAGGCAGTCTTGGCCACAACGACTGCAGTGCCTGGACAAATCCTGGTGCTCTTCCAGGCTTGGAGCCAGTGGCTCTGGGGGGGCACATAACCTAGAGAGACACTAGCTGGCTTGGCCAAAGTAATGCCTTTATCACCCCTCCCCAACCTCAGGGTGTTCAACTTTCACCAACAAAGGAGACTCCTTCCTTCTGCTTGAGGAGAGGAGAGGCAAGAGTAAAGAAGATTTTGTCTTGCAACTTGGATATCAGTTCAGCCACAGAAGAACAGGGCACAAAACTGAGCCCTGGGGCCCTATTCCAGGTCACAGCTCTCAGATGACATTTCTGGACATACTCTGGTCTGGAAGGGAAACCTGTGTCTGGAAGGGAAGGACCAAGTTCTGGAAAAATTCATTGCCTGATGACTAAGAAGCCTTTGGGCCCTGAATAATCAGCAGTGGTAGCCAAGCGATACTCACCCATGAGCCTTGGGTCAAACTCACAGATGTACTGGCTTCAAGTGTGACCCAGAATATTTCCAGCTCTGGTGGCTACAGGGAGAAACTGTTTCTGCTTGAATAAAGGAGAGGGAAGTGTAAAGGGGACTCTGTCTTGCAGCTTAGATATCAGTTCTATCATAAATGTGTAGATCAGTAAGCAGCCTCTTGGGATCCCTGATTCCAGGCTTTGGCTCTTAGATGGCATTTCTAGATCTGCCCTGGGCCAGAGGGGAGCCCACTGACATAATGGGAGAGTCCCAGGCCTGTAAGCATTTAGCAAAAGCTGACTTAAGTGCCCTTGGGCATTAGTGAACAACAGGGGTAGCCAAGCAATAATTGCCATGGGCTGGTGTGGTGGAGGATATGCGGAGAGGCTCCTCTGCATGTGTAAAGGGGAGGGAAGAGTGAAAGAGACTTTGTCTTGAGACTTGGGTGCCAGGTGAGCTGCAGTAGAAATAGACCACCAGGTAGATTCCTGAGGTTTCAGACTCCAGTCCCTGGCTCCTGGATGGCACCTCTGGATCCACTCAGGCCGGGGCATAAATTGCTGCTCTGAAGGGAAGGACACTAGCTAAAGCTGGCTTCACTTTCTGCTGATTGTAGAGCCCTAGAGTCCTGAGAAAACATAGGCAGTGGCCAGCCAGTGGTTACTCTGGGCCTTGGGAGAGACCCAGTGTTGTGCTGGCTAGAGGTATGTCTCAGAAGTCCCAGTGGTGTGGCCTCAAGGGTGCTTGTTCACCTCTCCTCCAGTGCCAGACAACTCAGAACAGAGAGACATTCCATTTGTTTCAGAGAAAATAAGGAAAGCTAAAGAGAGTATCTGCCTGGTAAACCAGAAAATTCTTCCAGATCTTATCCAAGACCACCAAGGCAGTACCACTACAAGTCTGGAAGAACCATGGTGTTACTGGGCTTTAGAAGCCCCTTATTGCAGATATAGCTGCAGTAACTAAAAACTTAGACCCACAGCACCCAAGTCTTTTTAAATACCTGGCAAGCCTTCCCCAGAAGGACAACAAGCCCAGACTGTAAAGACTGCAGTAAATACCTGACTCTTTAATGCTCAGATGCCAGTGAACGTCTACATGCATCAAGGCATCCAGGAAAACATGAACTCACCAAATGAAATAAGTAAGGCACTAGTGATCAATCCTAGAGAGACAGAGATAAGTGAACTTTCAGACAGAGAATGCAAAATAATTGTTTTGAGAAAACTCAATGAAATTCAAGATAACATAGAGAAGGAATTCAGGATCCCATCACATAAATTTAAGAAAGAGATTGAAATATATAAAAATAATCAGGCAGAAATTTTGGAGCTGAAAAGTGCAACTGACGTACTAAAGAATGTATCAGAATCTCTTATCAGCAAAATTGATAGAGCAGAAGAAATAATTATTGAGCCTGGAGATAGGCTATTTGAAAATACATAGTCAAAAAGAATATAGAATATGAAAGAATAAAGCATGCCTACAAGAGCTAAAAAATAGTCTCAAAAGGGCAAATCTAGCAGTTGTTGGACTTAAAGAGGATGGAGAGAGAGAGAGAGAGAGAGAGAGAGAGAGAGAGAGAGAGAGAAAGTTTAATTAAAGGGATAATAACAGAGAGAACCCTGAAACCTAAGAAGATATCAATATTCAAGAACGAGAAGGTTACAGAACACCAAGAAAGAAGATTTAACCCCAATCAGACTATCTTAAGATATAGTCAAACACCCAAAGGTCAAGGATAAAAAAATAATTGTACAAGAGAATATGAACACATACAGTGAAACTCCAATTATGCCTGCCAGCAGACTTTACAGTATAAACCTTATAGGCTCGGAGAGAGTGGCATGGCATATTTAAAGTCCTGAAGGAAAAAAAAAAACCTTTTATCTTAGAATAATATTTCTGGCAAAATATGTCCTTCAAACTTGATGGAGAAATAAAGACTTTCTCAGACAAACAAAAGCTGAGGGATTTTATAAGCACCAGATGTGTCCTTCAAGAAATCATAAAGTGACTTCGTTTTGAAAGGAAAAGATGTTAACAAGCAATAAGATATCATCTGAAGGTATAAACTCACAGGTGATAGTAAGTAGATAGAAAAACAGAATATTTTAACACTGTGATTACCATGTATAAACTATTTATATTTTTAGTATGAAGACTAAAAATGAACATGTCAAAAATAATAACTACAACAACTTCTAAAGACATAAAGATTAAATAAGAAACAAATAGAGACAATAAAAAATTCAAAAGCAAAGGGATAAATTGTAGAGTTTTATAAGTATTCTCTTTGCATGTTTGTTGGTTTGTTTGTGTATGCAGTGTTAAGTTGTTATCAGTTTGAAATAATGGGTTATATTATT
>CAUYLZ010058490.1:0-14868 GCA_963573645.1 Pithecia hirsuta
GACCCAGACTAGTGTATTTTGTATGGAGAACTGCCATGCTGGGGTGCTGGCAAAACCGCCGCGCTGGCCAAAAGAGCCGCGCTGGTGACCCGTAGGGCTCCTCCGCCTGGGAATCTCCTAGTCTGTGGGCAATAAAAATCCGTCTGGAAATGTGGCGTCCACTCACCCTCTGCGCTTTCACTGGGAGCTGTAATCCTGAGCTGTTCCTAATCGGCCATCTTGGATCTCACCCCCTCGTAATAATTTTATAAATGGTACATTTATACAAATGGACCAAATACTGGTCAAAAAGTAAGTTTTAACAAAACTTAAAAACTGGAGTCACTTTCTCTGATCTCAATACAATTATGCTAGAAATCAGTAATTCTCCTTTCTTTGAAAATTTAAAATATACTTCTATGTAAGTCATCAGTCAAAAAACAATGGAATCTAGAAAATGGTATGAAAAAGTACATGAAAAATTAGCACAGTTGTTCACATGACCTGTATAACAGCATGATATAATCTTAAAAAGCACTTTAATTCTTATGAATTAATTTATTTAATTGCCTGTAGTTTGTCTGGCTTTAGTGCTTTTGTCACTTATAAAAAGAATACTTAATTAGTGTAGTTCATAATCATGTATGCAATGTATAAAAACGTGACCAGTATTTTTTCATGATACTAAATCTGTTCTATCTCACTTTATACTTATCAGGAATCTTCTCTGGCTGGCATATTCCAAGGTATAATTGGTTTGAGTTAGTCCGACATCTTAAAATTTTCCATTCTAAATGTATACATTTATGATTCTTTGACCGTAATTCATACATTTTCTTAAACTGGTGAACAACTGCATACATACATTTAAAAACAATCTTGATTTGACTGGTTCCATTTTCTATATTCACAAACTGGCTACAAAACTTGGCAAGAACCATTTGAAAAGAGGTGGGAAAAATAGTAAAAACAAAAACCTTGAATTAAATGTTTAACAATATACTGGATACATACTTAGATTTTAAAATTTGTAGTGGAACACATGCCATGGTGTTTCCCCCTCTAAAATGCTAATTCTGATAGTGTTCAATCCAAATGCCTAAGCTGGACTGAAAATATGGAGCCCTGATCTGCATTTCAAACTATTCAATCCAAGTATCTTATCTAACATCAGACACTTCAAAACTTGTAGGCCTAGTATGGCTAACAACATATCCTAGTAGCATATCTTTTGACAACAGGCAAGAAAGAGAATGAGAGCAGTAAGTAATAGTGTATGGATATTGCCTCCTGGTTCCTAGAAACTGAGAAGTTAAAAGAACCACAGGTAATGATACTCATTTGCTCGCTCTCCTCAGCTCTTTTCTCTTCAAATATCTGCATGCTTCTTTCTTTGGATCAGCCTTCTCTGTTTTCTAGTCTGCAGGGCATATAATATGGCTACTCAAAGCACTGAAACTTACAAGTTAAAGCCCCAGACATGTTAAGAGACTAATTCTCCTTCTCTTGTTCCCAATTCCCAATTCCAGGAGACCTGGATAGGTTCCAGCTTGCTTCAGGTATCTGTTCTGGTCTAATCAGCTGTGGCTAGGCAGAAAAGGTCACATGGTTTCCCACTGACCACTACTTGGGTAGCAAGGGGTAGTAAAAAGCATTGTTGTGAGCAAGAAATGGCATAGGTGTCAGTATCAGCAAGCAACGTGTGCTATGTGTGTGCAACGTGCTTTCTGATGGAATCTTAACACCACTCAATGCCTGTTAGGCAGGCGTCAAGTTGGATAATCCATCCATCTTGATGGCACTGCCTGGGGCTTTGGGCCGGGGAAGGGATACTATCTGGCATTGACAAAGGGGTGGAGGGTAGATTTCCTCAAGTACAAGCAAAAGACTGTACAGCAAAGAAATGTGACCAGCACTGCCCCAAGAAGCTGATAGGTCACGTCTGAACAGAAGCTCCCAAGTATACAACTGATACATATTATTAGTATATGTATATATACTATTAATATATGTGTAGATATCATATAACTGATATATACTATTTATATTATCTTGAATGTACAGCTTTAAATAAGCAAAAGTGAGTATGGCAAAATAATTTTGCCCTTCCCTCAGGTAATGCATGATTGTCCACCTACTTGCTCAGCCTATAAATTCTAGCATAACCCTTTATCTCTTCCTGATCTCCTTCCTGCTTATTTACTCATCAATTCTTACTCTGAAATACCTTTTCAATCAGTTTACCTCCACTTCATCAAGAATACCATAGTCTTAATTTGTCTCATTATATATCTTTTCTAAATTTTTGCAATAGCCTCCTAACTGACTGCCCTGCCTCCAAATCTCCAATATATTTTGTACTAGCTTCAATTTCCATAATTTCTACTTTAAAGCAAAATCCTGTCCTTGTCACATCCCTGCTTCTAAGTCTCTAATAAGCTCCTCACAGGCTGTAGCAGAGGTCCCAAACATAAGTGCACACCAGAACCACATAGATTCCTGGTCCTCATCCTAGACTTTCTCAATCAAAATCTCCTAGAATGGGCTTAGAAATTTGCCTTTAACAAACTTCCCATTTGATTCTAGTAACCTGTCTGGCATCAATCGCTATATCTGTGTTACAGAGTTATTGTTCTATAAAATAAAGTCCAAACTCCCTGAATAGAACACAAGTCAATTCTCAATCTGATTCCAACCATTTTCTAGTCTCAGTCCCTGCAACTTTCCCTTCTCAACCTTTCTCAAAACACACTATGCCCTTTCAGACTGTCAGGCATCTATATATCTTCCGCCTTCTCCTCTGTCTCCTTTGGGAACTTCTACTCATTCTGTGACAGAGTGCGACTGAGACTCCGTTTCAAAAACAAAAAACTAAAAAGACCAGGCGTGGTGGCTCACGCCTGTAATCCCAGTACTTTGGGAGGCCAAGGCGGGTGGATCACTGGAGGTCAGGAGTTTGAGATCAGCCTGGCCAACATGGTGAAGCTCCGCCTCTACTAAAAATACAAAAATTAGCTGGGCATGGTGGCACACGCCTATAATCCCAGCTACTTGGGAGGCTGAGGCAGGAGAATCGCTTGAACCTGGAAGGCGGAGGTTGCAGTGAGCCGAGATCGTGCCATTGCACTCCAGCCTAGGTGACAGAGCAAGACTCTGTCTCAAAAAAAAAGGAATCAGTTCAATTGTCACCTACTCTGTGAAGCCTTCCTTGACTGCCTCTAGCATTTATTCATTCCTTCTTGATGACAGAGTTGAAGAAACAGTATAGTGTGGCAGTTAAGAATGCTAGCGCTGCAACTAGATTGCAAATGTTTGAAACTAGGCTCCGATAATTACTAGAGTAAGTGAGTAACGTGTACTTGGACAAGTTAATTGGTCTCTGTGTCCTTAGTTGCCTTCATTGAAAATGGGAATAACAACAGTGTGTGTCCAATATAATTCTAAGGGTTAATGAGTTAATGTACAAAAAGCAGTTGCTCAGACGCTAGCAAATGATCCTTAAGTATTAGCTCCCAGTTTAGGAGTTAGTCCTGTCCCTTAGACTACGAACATGTCTATTCTATTAAACCAGTCAATTTAAGAATTCCCCTTGTTAGCTGTGGTACCATAAATGAAGAAAAAATAATAATTTAACATAACTTATTTTCGTCTCCTCGAAAGATGACTGAGGATGATGTACTAAATCTATTTAAGAAAAAAAGTCATTTATGTGAGAAGGACTTAGATTACCTTTTTAAGTCATTCACATGATAGGAAGAAACAAATTGGAAATTTAGACAACTATATGAATTTCAAAGAAGACGGGGAATATTAAACATAGCTCTGGCCCATTAAAACTGTATAAAGTACTGAAAAATCTAGAAAGAAATCTCAGAGAACAAAATTCTCATTACTTATAAAACCAAAATTTTAGCAAAAAAATATATTTCAAGAAATCCTGTAGACTTTTGAAATGACTAGAAATAATATAAAAACTTTTTATAAATCCTGCCTTTTCTCTAATTACTAAAGTCATATCTGAAACGGAAAAGACAGAATAACAGAAAAACTTGGTCATCTGTAACAAAAGAAAACAGAGGCCAAGGCAGGATCACTTGAGCCCCGGAGTTCAAGACCAGCCGGGGCAAGACAGAAAGACCACACTATAAATTTAAATTTATAAAATAAAAATAATAAAGGAAAACAAATTATGCTTAAAGAACTAAATAGAAAAACTAAATTTGTGCTCAGATATAAAGTGAGCATCTTCTGTAATTTTCCATTTTTCTTATTTTGCTTCAGAAATATTAGCTATTAAGAAACAGTTGAAAGAAAATATAGTGAAATCTGGTAACAGGAGTCAGCTCTTCTGCAGAACACATTTCTCCTTGAACCCATTCATTCACTCAAGCATTTACCATGCAACTCATATTATACGTGCTTGGATATAGCACGTATAATATGAGTCACTCAGGTGTGATGCCATTCCTACACTATTTATCATGTATACCTTATATGCTGCCATAAGGAGCATATGGCTCCACCTGCAAATTATCACCATTAGTGACTCCAGAAGATTAAATCTATTTTGCTTCCATATCATCAGACCTCCAGATCATGGGTTTTTACCTAGATTCATGGATATCTAAAGGTTAATGGGTATATTGAGGGAAATCTGTGAACTCCTTAATATTGCATGCTTATACTGTATTCTCCAGTGGTCCAAGCCCCCAAGAAGTATATTTTTAAAATCATTGCTCTAGATGTAGAAAATTCTCTAGCAATTTCAGCAATTCTGTCCTACTGAAAAGGCTGCTGCCATTTAACACACAGAGTACTTGGTAAATTCCTTACCTGACATTTTATAGGACAACGTTAAACAATTTTATCATCCAGAAGTTATGTTTTGCTCATCTAAATTCTGTCCTATCCTGTTTTGAATACCAACAATCTAGACAGTCTGTTAGACAAAGACTTCTTCCAAAAAAACTGTTTATAGAACTTGGGCTCCAGCAACTTTTGTAATATAATCCTTGTGCACTACTGAACCACAGAAAAATAACTCCTTAATTTGTGGTTGGAATAACCACTGCAGAACAACCTACAGTGGGTGGCATGAAACTATCACAATTATAAAGTAACCAAGCAAATAATATACTAGGTCTCAAAGAGATAAAATGTTATAAATCCAAAACATACATTGCTATAAATAAAGTCACTGGTTATTTGCTGAGATACTCTGACTAACATTGCAGTGACAGGGGTTAATCTTAGCATGTTTTATAAAGAAATGACTAAAGCTATTTGACAGTAGACTCAGTGGCACCACACGTATTGTTTGGGCTAAGAAATTAGGTGAATTGCACTGTATAATAACTTTGGGAAAATGCCGCCTTTAATATAAACAAACAACGGACTTTCCTTTAGAAGCCATGAGAAGGGAGAGGAGGGGAGCAGGATTAGTACTACTAAATCAGCATGCCAGCAATTTGGGAAACCATTGAGTAAGAGCAATCAGTGTGTCTAAATGCGTATTTGTTGACAGCTGTAATCATTTCCCCAAAATTTAAATAATAGATTTTAGAGTTGGGAACGCTCTTTAAGACCAACCAGACAACGGAGACTGAGGACTAAAAAGGGTGCATGACTTGCTCAAGTTCACCAAACAGAACAAAGAACTGAGTCTCTAGCTATCTTTCTTACACAGACAAGTTTTTTAAAGTTAAAATATAATTCATGTGACATATAATTCACCAACTTAAATAAACAATTCAATGGCTTTTAGTATAGTCACTAAAAACAGCTGTGCATTCATCATCACAATTTTTTAACATTTATATCACTCCCAAAAGAAACTCTATCCCTTAGTCATCACTCCCTTAAGTGTCCCCCTACCCTACCCGCTGCCTCCCATCTTCCCATCCCTAGGTCACCACTAATTCATCTTCTGTCTCTACATACTTGACTATTCTGCACATTTCATATCAAGGAATCATAAAATATGTAGTCCTTTGTGACTAGTTTCTTTCACTGAACATAACGTTTTCAAGATTCAGATATGTTGTACTATGTCTCAGTAACTTCATTACCTTTTTTTTTTTTTGAGATGGAGTCTTACTCTATCACCCAAGCTGGAGTGCAGTGGTGCGATCTTGGCTCACTGAAACCTCCACTCACTGAAACCTCCACCTCCCGGGTTCAAGCAATCCCCCTGCCTCAGCCTCCCAGATAGCTGGAATTACAGGCAGGCACCACTATGTCAAGCTAATTTTTGTATTTTTAGTAGACATGAGGTTTCACCACGTTGGCCAGGCTGGTCTCAAACTCTTGCCTTAGGTGATCAGCCCGCCTCAGCCTCCCAAAGTGCTGGGATTACAGGCATGAACCACCATACCTGCCCTCATTACTTTTTATGGCTGAATAATATTCCACTACATGGCAAGATCCACATCTGCAATTTCTACATCTGCAGATTCAGCTAACCACAGATAGAAAATATTCAGAAAAAAAGGCAACAAAAAATATAACAAAATATAAATAAAAACTAATTTTCGGCCAGGTGCAGTGGCTTATGCTTGTAATCCCAGCACTTTGGGAGGCCGAGGCAGGTGAATCACAAGGTCAGGAGATCAAGACCATCCTGGCCAACATGGTGAAACCCCGTCTCTACTAAAAATGCAAAAATTAGCTGGGCGTGGTTGTGGACGCCTGTAATCCCAGCTACTTGGGAGACTGAGGCAGGAGAATTGGTTGAACCCAGGAGGCGGAGACTGCAGTGAACTGAAACTGCGCCACTGCACTCCAGCTGGGCAACAGAGCGAGATCTTGTCTCAAAAAAAACAAAAAAAACAAAAAACAACTCAATTATCTCCATAGCATTTATCTTGTATTAGGTATTACCAATAATCTAGAGATGATTTCAAGTATACAGGAGGATGTGCGTAAGCTATAAACAAGCACTTTGCCATTTATAAAAGGGACTTGAGCAACCATGGATTTTGGTATCTGTGAGTGTCCTGGAACTAATCCTCTCACAGAGACTGAGGATGTCTATACCACATTTTGTTTATCCATTCAGCAGTCGATGGCCATGTGGATTGTTTCCACCTTTTGGCTATCATGAATAATGCTGCTATGAACATTTGTGTACAAGTTTTTGAGTGGATATCTAATTTCATTTCTCTTAGGTATACATGTAAGTAATGGAATTGCTGGATCATATAGTAACTCTCTTTAACCACTTAGGGAACTGCCAACTGTTTTTGAAAATGACTGCACCATTTTACATTCCCACTCATCGAAAAGTTTCTGCTTTTAAAATCAAAACAATCAGATCAGGGACACAAATTCCTTAGTTTCTGTTAATAGGTAACCAAAAAAAAAAAAAAACCCAAGTATTGACACACGTTTTTTAAAAACCACATACTATCAGTACATGAAACTCAAATTCAGAGTTTGAAACAGAGAAAGATAGCTTTAAATTGCTATTTTAAAAAGGGTTATAATATAGTGAATATTTCCTTTATTGCAGAAATCATATCAAAAATATCACATAAGGGCTAAAGATAAATGTCAAATCTTAAAAATATTGGGAAATCTTAAACATAAATTAAAAAAAACCAAATTTATTGAATGTTCTCAGAAACCAAATTAAAATCAATCGCCAGATGGTTTTTACATACTTTTAGTCATTAGAAGGAAAACAAATATTTTTAAGATACAAAATTGATAGGTATGCAACAGGGCAAAGTAAATGCAATATACTGGTTTGGAACAGAAAATGAAAGCCAGCCACTATAACCATACAGCAAAGACAACAAACAGTTATTGTCCAAATGGGCTTATGGTAAGCAATTTGGGGAACAACAACTTTATACACAATGCAGTCAACTGTACATTCTGGATGGCAAGGGGTTCTGCTTCCATTTACTGGGTACACTTCATATATACATATATTTAGAGTTGGGATCTCAACACAATGAGTGTGTGTATATATATTTATATATGTACATATATACATATATACACTATATATATACATAGTGTGTGTATATATATGTATACATATACACTAAATATATATAAAATATATACAGTTACTAAATATATATACAGAATATATATAGTATTAGTATATACAATATACTATATATACTAAATTTATATTATATATAATGTATACTAAATAGATACAGTGTTAGTGTATATATATACACTAAATATATATACACATATATACATATATATATATATATAGAGAGAGAGAGAGAGAGAGTTGGGATCTCACTGTTTTGTACGGGCTGGAGTGCAGTAGCTATTCACAGGTTTGATAATACCACACCACAGCCTCAGCCAGGAGCAGTGGTGTGTGCCTGAAGTCCTAGCTACTCAGGAGGCTGGGCAACATATGAAGACACACTCCCATCTCTAAATAAGTAAATCATAAAATTAAAAAGCCAACATATTATAGCCTCAAATTCCTGGCCTCAACAGATCTTCCCACCTCAGCCTCCTGAGTAGCTACAACTACAGGCCTGCAACACCATGCCCAGCTAGGGTGTGCTTTCTACAAAGGAACGTTGGGGCAAGTAGTAAGTATAAAGTCGAGATAAAAAGAAAATTTGGCCAAGTATCAGCAACTCCCATGGGTGTTTCTGCCAAGAAGAGAGTCTAGAACTTTGGAAACAGCAGTGGGTAAAGAAGTAGGCAAGGAAAAAGTGTGAATAGAAACAGAAAGAAAAAGAATTCTCAGAGAAAAGGGCCAGGAATAAATTAATACAAAAAAAAACCACACACACACACACAGAAAGAGACAGAAAGTGAACAGTCTAAGAAGATACAAGTAGGCGGTGCACAGAAATCTAAACTTCTTATTATTTTTTTTAGAGATAAGGATCTTGGTATGTTGCCCAGGCTGGTCTCAAACTCCTCACCTCAAATGATGCTTCCACCTCAGCCTCCCAAAGTGTTTGGATTACAGGCATGAGCCACTGCATCTGGCCTAGAAATCTGAATTCTTAACCTCATTTGAGCACCAGCCAATTTGCCCTTTCTTTTTGGTAGTAAAAATCTTCCAGAATTGCTTTTAGCTTTACTGTTACAATCGCCAGACAACGGTGGCTGATGAACTTTTTGATAGTACACCAAAGAAAGAACAGTTTATATCAAAACCAGCACTCTCATGGAAATGTTTCTATACATATACATATAAACAAATGAAATGTTTCCCAAAAGCATTAGTCTTGATATTTTGCTACAGTCTAATATTTTCTATTCTATTTTCACATTTTAAAAAAAGTTGAAAATGGACCAACAGATTATGATGTGCAGTTTTTCAAGGACAAAGCTCATAAGAAATGATGATAATATAATCAACCACAACTAAATTCAGATATGGCCAGGCAATGACAAACTACATCGTAAATGTCACCTAGCCAATAGTAATTTGAAAGAGGTAGGGAGGCTAAAATACAAAAAAAAACCTTTGTCTTATGGTTAACAAAATAAGGTAATAAAAGCTCAATAAATAAGTATTAGTTCATGAATACTAGCATTTATTATTGTTATGGAGGGCAGTAGGAGTCCTGACTTAATTCCAAAATAAATTTCAAGTAATTTCAAATAATAAGGCTGGACACTGTAGCTCACATGGGTAATCCTAGCACTTCGGGAGGTCAAGACAAGAGGATTGCTTGAGCCCAGGAGTTCAACACCAGCCTGGGCAACATAGTGAGACTCCCCACCCCATCTCTACAGAAAAACGTACAAAAATTAGCCAGGTGTGTGGCATGCACCTGTAGTCCCAGCTACCTGGAGGGCTGAGACAGGAGAATACCTTGAGCCTGGGAGGTTGAGGCTGCAGTGAGCCATGATCATGCCACTGCACTCTAGCCTGGGCAACAGAGCAAGACCCTGCCTTGGAAAAGATAATTAATTAATTAACACCAAAATATACAACTATAAAGTATTAGAGAGAAACACAGACCACTATTTTTGCAAAGGCAATAGCCTTTTTAAGTATCTAAGTATGATACCCAAACAAGAAACTATAAAAGAAAAAAAACGGCAAATTGATTACATAATAGAAAAATTTTGTAAAAAGTAATCAACAACAAGCTGGAGTAAATTGTTTTTAACAGTTACAATAAAGAGTATAAACTAATGAGAAAGTGATAAATACAAAAGACTAATGAGCAACCAGAACAGGTCAATGAATCTGGACTACAACATTCATTTAAGAATAAATGGCCAATAACATGGGGAGAAATGCCAGATATAGGTGACGGGAGGACAGAGGCAGCAAACCACATTGCCATGTATGTACCTATGCAATAATCCTGCATGTTCTGCACATGTACCCCAGAACCTAAAGTGCAATAAAATAAAATAAAACATAAATGGCCAAATATTCACCACTGCTAGTCATCAAAAATGCAAATTAAATCAATGATGTAATAACTTTTGCTTATTAGATTGGCAAGATGAAAAGTAAAATAATACCCAGTGTTGGAGAGAAACTGTTACTTTGGAAATTTGTAGATGTGTATAAATCTTTAAAGAATGTCCAACCTATCCAGTTCCGTCACTCTAAAGAATTTACTATAAGGAAATAATCAGATAATTATACCAAAATTTTATACTGATAAAAATAATAAAAACTGAAAACAACATCAATATATATCAATAGGGAATTAAAGAAACTGTAGTAATAAAATGCTATGCAGTCTTTAACAATTTTGTTTATGACATAGTTAGCTGGCCCTTATGTATGTTTATTTGAGAAGTGAGGGAAGACCTACTTATGAGACAGTATGCAAAATTATGATTTTTTGTTGTTAAGAACCTTTTTGTAAACACATATATGAAAATGCTGTCTGAGTTCCGTGGCTCATGCCTGTAATCCCAGCACGTTGGGAGGCCAAGGTAGACAGATCTCTTGAGTCCAGGAGTTCAAGACCAGTCTGGGCAATATAGCAAAACCCTGTCTCTACTAAAACTACAAAAAATTAGCTGGGCATGGTTGCGTGTACCTGTAATCCCAGCTACTCAGGAGGCTGAGGTGGGAGGATTGGTTCACCCAGGAAGGTGATGGTTACAGTGATCTGAGATCACCCCACTGCACTCCAGCTGGGCAGCAGAGTGAGAGTCTGTCTCAAAAAAAAAAAAGAAAAAGGGCCTGGTATGGTGGCTCATGCCTATAATCCCAGCACTTTACGAGGCCAAGGTAGGCAGATCACGAGGTTAAGAGATCGAGACCATCCTGGCCAACATGGTGAAATTCCATCTCTACTAAAAATACAAAAATTAGCTGGGCGTGGTAGTGCATACCTGTAGTCCCAGCTACCTAGGAGGCTGAGGCAAGAGAACTGCCAACCCAGGAGGCAGAGGCTACAGTGAGCAAAGATTGCACCACTGCACTCCAGCTTGGGCGACAGAGCAAGATTCTGTCTCAAAAAAGAAAAAAAAAAAAAAAAGGAAAAGAAAAGAAAAGGTTTTCACTTGGTGATATTTGGGGTTTTTTTTCCTTTATTTAAATTTGTATTTTGTAATCAGCTTAAACTACTTTTAAAATAAAATTATATTTTTCAAATAAAAAGATGAACAATCTTAATAATGTTAAGCTCATGTATGTAGATCAGGAAAACATAATCCCAGCAGATAAATAACCTTAGCAAAGAAACTGACAATTTACAACAAAGGAAATACTATTAATAAATAAATACATGAAATGCTCAATCTGTTTACATAAACCTGAAAAATATTAATAACCTTTAAGCCTACTTATTCCATTTAATCTTTCCTCAGGAAATAATTCTAGAAGTCTTATCCACAGAGGTGTTTGAGGCTATCATTTGTAAGAGTGAAAAAGTAGTAATGACCTGCCTAATAAACAGGAATGCACGAAGAAATTATGATATATTCAATGATATATGCTGCATCCTTCATAATGAAAAAATGCTACACAATAAACTTAAGTGAGACGCTCAATATTCAAAATGCAGAGGCTATGATTAAAACCACATTACATACAAACAAAACAGAAATTTGTGTGTAGCTGAAAAGACTGGAGGGAAATGCACTAAAATGAGTGGTAGAGCTTATTAAATACTCATTTGAGTATTTAAGTTTTAAAATTTAAATACTTAGAGAATTTCCCACAGCTTATGAAAATGCATTAGCATTACAAACTGAAACAAAAAACTAATAATAAGAGAAATATTGACATAAATCCAATTTTGCTAATTTGGCTTGATCATTGAAGAATATTAGCTTTGACAGCTCAGTGATCAATACATAGAATAAACAAATGATTTAAAGCTTTAAAATGAAGAGACCAACAGAATTAATTAAGTTTTGTGTGGTCAATAAACTATTTTTATAATAAACAAAAGAATACTGGCCAGGCGCAGCGGCTGTTGCCTGTAATCCCAGCACTTTGGGAGGCCGAGACAGGCAGATCACTTGAGACCAGGAGTTCAAGACCAGCCTGGCCAACATGGCGAAATCCCATCACTTCAAAAAATACAAAAATTAGCCAGGTGTGGTGGCGCATGCCTATAGTCCCAGCTACCTGGAGGGCTGAGGTGGGAGGATTGCTTGAACCCGGGAGACAGAGGTCATGTTGAGCTGAGACTCACTCACTCCAGCACTACACTCCAGCAGCACTACACTCCAGCCTGGGCGACAGAGTGAGACTTGTCTCAAATAATAATAATAATAATATATTAAAATGTATGTATAGGAAGAAACACTTGCATAAATAGAATTTTAATGTAAAAGAACACAGTATTTGGTATTTATAATAGATATATAAATACCTCTTTTTCCTATTTCCCTTTTTCTTATAAAAATGCAACTAGAAATATTTGGTTAATTATCCAATATAAAAAAAATGAAAACACAAATGCAGATAGATCACATCATAATGTAATTAGTTAAAAAGACGTGCTTTGGAATTCAGACTAGGAAAATCAACTTAAGAACAGTCCATCTATTTATTAGTGACTGACAGCTTATGGTTGACAATGGTGTGGCTGATTTTAACTGAACAACTAAACGTTACTTGATAACACTTAACAGTAAAGTCATAGGGTGACACAGAAATTGTAAAGTGTGGGCTAAGGTAAACTAGGCTTATACTTGTTCTATAATTCTTTATAACAAAATAATCTATAACAAAAGATTATTGCTTTATAATCTATAACAAAAGATTATTGCAACAAAAAGAGTCAAAATTTTTAAAAAGTGACAGTTGTATTTTTTTCCCCTGATAAACATGTAATTTAAATAGTTTCAAAGGATTAGGAAGATAAGAATTTGTCCTAAGTGACTGACTGGTCAGATTTCATCTTCGCCAAGCATTGTGGATCGGCTCAGGCTTCAATCCAAAACTCTACTGTGTACTAGCTCACTGACTTAGCATATTTCTCATACCTTCTCTAGGTCTGTCTCCTTGCCTAAAAACTGTGGATAATATTTCCTAATTTAGAGCATTACTGTATTTATCCTTGAAAAAAAACAGGATATAAGAGTAAGCTAAGGTTATAGATTTGACAACTGAATAGAGAATTTGGATTATGACCTTAATTTTACCCACTCCACCCCACCCCCCATCTCTACAAAAACAAAACAAAATAAAAAAATATGCGGCTTCCAAGAACTGTGACATAACTTTATTTTCCAGAAAATGAAATCAGTGGATAACCACCCCTTAGGAAATAAGCATAAAACAAACTCATTTTACATGAGTTAAAACATAGTAATTAGAACGGAAAGAGGCAATAATCCTTTAATTACGTATTATGCTTTGTTTCACTGTTGAAAAATGTTATCAGAAATTTCCTGAAACAAACGTATCTTAGTAGTCATTTCTAATATAAAATACATTCAGTCACTAATTTTTTGTGTTATTTTATATCTTTAGTTGAAGATAGGGAGGAACACATAACCTATACTTTCAAAATACAGCCAGCCTAAAAAGGTAAATAATTTTTATTTTGAAAAGGAAAATATTCCAAGAAAAAAACTGTACCTGTCTGTAGATGCTGGATAATGTTCATTCAAAATCTTTACAATGTGGGAGCCTTTATTCTTTGAAAAGCAGAATTGGAAATTAGGCCTTTGGAGGAAGATACACCTGAGTTAGAATCCCAGCTTTGCCACCTAATAGTGGTTGGAGCTCAGGCACAGCAGCAGAACCCACTGGTGGGGTGACATAAGAGTTACTCCCAGTCCCCTCCTTCCCTGAAGCAGCCACAATGAAAAAATTAAACACTGGTTTTCAGAGCCTTCCCTGCAGTTAGGGAGAAACTAGATGTGTTGTATAGTCTGACCAATTAAATGAAAACTGAAGTCTGGCAGCTTTTCTTTTCCCGGTAAAAGGGACAAAAAATAAAAAATAAATTTTAAAAGAAAAATTTTCACTTATTTATTTCTTTTAGTGAGACAAGGCGTCACTCTGTCACCCAGGATGGAGTGCAGTGGGACGAACACAGCTCATTGCAGCCTCAACCTTCTGGACTCAGGCAATCCTCCTGCCTCAGCCTCCCAAAATGCTGGGATTACAGGTGTGAGCCACCGTACTCATCCCAGGTCTGCTTTTTAACTACCCTTATGAAAACTACCTGCCCTCCCCTTCTCTTCCTTCCTATTCTCTTCCTCCCTTAAACACAGACATGTAGTCTATAGAATCAGCAGCCTTACTGCACTATGACTCAAGAAGCCTCGAGCCTAATGTTGATGATGTTGATGCTGAAGCATAAAGCACTGATGTTGTCAAACTGCTAAAACAACCTCAGTAGCCACTAACACTCAGGATTCTTGCGGGGGGGGGGGGGGGGGGGGGGAACAGACCATGTTTTTAAGCCATAGGTGGTCAAGTTTTGTGGTATTTGCAATTTTTAAAAGTGT
>CAUYLZ010058491.1:0-20540 GCA_963573645.1 Pithecia hirsuta
ACTGAGCCCTCAACCCATGGGATGTGATGCTCTATATAGGGAGATAGTGTCAGAATTGAGTTAGAGGACATCCAGCTGGTGTCCATCACAGAACTGATTGCTTGTTTGTTGGAGAAATTCCCTGTATTTCATCAGAGAAGCCTGCCATGTTGATAGTTGTTGTAGTGTGAGAGCAGAGGAAAAACAATTTGAGATTTTCCACACTCACAGTGGTTCTAAATGTTGAGTTGCTTTTAAATTTGACTAAGTCATAGCCTAACTAAATAGGACTAGATGTGATAAATGCTTTGGTATAATGTATAGGAAGGAACGAAAGGCTGATGAAGACAGGCATGTTGAAATAGATGTTCTGGGTGTGAGTGCCCTCTTCATCCTCCCTGTCTCCCAAGAAACCAAAAAATACTCTCTCTGCAGCTTTAACAATACTGGTTTAGAAGAGAGTGCCTGCATTTTTCAAAGGTTCTAAATAACTATAATTGCAGGACTTTCATGGTGCTCAGGATTGTACTGATGTCAGTGGAAATGAAGGGAAACCAGAAAGTCAGGAGTCAGAGGAAAGGGTTGTAATATCATACGTTTTTTTGTTTTGTTTTTTGTTTTTTTTTTTTTGACAGAGTTTCACTCTTGTTGCCCAGGCTGGAGAGCAATGGAACAATCTTGGCTCACAGCAACCTCTGCCTCCCTGGTTCAAGTGATTCTCCAGCCTCAGCCTCCCTAGTAACTGGGATTACAGGAATGTACCACCCCTAAAAAATAAGAAAAGGCATCTACCACACACACACACCCACACACACACACACACACACACACACACACACACACACACAAATTGTGTTTTTAGAAGAGATGGGTTTCACTATGTTGGCCAGGCTAGTCTTGAACTCCCAACCTCAAGTGATCCACCCACCTCGGCCTCCCAAGTACTGAGATTACAGGCATGAGCCACCATGCTGGCCCATTATTCTTATCATACATAATTTGTGGAAAGAAAAAGAAAAATTTCTAGGAAACAAACAAAAAACATCAAAATCGTCAGAAAGTCTTCAACACAGAAGTGGCTTCATTTATATGATCCCTGTCATTTTCTTTTCATGTATTATAATGTATGGGCATTTCTATCCTGTGGGGTGGGTTTTTTTATTTTTTTAATTTTTGTTTGTTTGTCTGTTTTCAGACAGAGTAAGACCCTGCCTCAAACAAACAAACAAAAACCTTACAAGCTGCAGTGTAGTGGCACAATCATTGCTCACTTCAGCCTCGACCTCCCTATCTGAAGCAATCCTTTAGCCTCAGTCTGCAGAGTAGCTGAAACTACAGGCATGTGCTACCATACCCAACTAATTTTTCAAAAAATTTTTTGTAGAGACAAGGTATGACTATATTGCCCAGGCTTGTCTGAAACTCCTGGATTCAAACAATTCACCCACCTTAACTTCCCAAAATGCTGGGATTACAGGCCTGAGCCACCGCACCTAGCCTCTATCCTGTGTTTTGATTCATCATCATCTCCTAAGCCCTTTCCCAGCATCTGTAGTCTACCAAGCATGCCATGATTAAATTATCTCTCTACACCTTGATATAAACAAAAAATTAAATCAACAGTAAAGACAAATATGAAAAAGTAAATTACTACCAACATTATTAAGAGGATAACCTAAAAATATTTGGGTACAAAAATCTTTCTTTTTTCTTTTTCCTTTTCTTTCTTTTTTTTTTTTTTGCTTGTTGGTTTGTTTGTTTTGAGTCAGGTCTCATTCTGTCACTCAGGCTAAAGTGCAGGCCCTATCATGGTTCACTGCAGCCTCCACCTCCCAAGGCTCAGGTGATCCTTCTGCCTCAGCCCCCTGAGGAGCTGGGACTATAGGCGTGCAATACCATGCCGGCTGATTTTTGTTTTTTTAGTAGAGATGGGGTTTTGCCAGGTTACCCTGTCTGGTCTCAAACTTCTGGGCTCTAATGATCCACCTACCTCAGCCTCCCAAAGTTTTGGGATTACAGACATGAGCCACTGCGCCCCACCCCTTTCTCTATTTTAAGCAACAGTTGCTAGAATGGAAAATGTTTCTTAAAAGAAACACAAGTATATCAAATTGAAAATTTTAAACTTCAAGTAACGTACATACACATACAGTCTTTATTTGCTTAATAGTGAAATAGCATCTGAGAAATGAGTCCTTAGGTGATTTTGTCATGTGTGGTCATCATAGAGTGTCCTTACAGAAACCTCGATAGTATAACCTAATGCACATGTAGGCTACATGAAAATGCACATGTAGGCTACATGAAAAAGCCCATTGGTTAGGCTACAAACTTACATAGCATGTTATTGTCTGGAATACTGCAGCCAATTTAACACATGGTAAGTATTTGTGGATCTAAACATGTGTAAACAGAGAAAGGATACAGTAAAAAACATGGTAAAAATAAAAAAGATTTTTAAGATGGCATATCTGTCTAGGACACTTACCATGAATGAAGCTTGCAGGACAGGAAGTTGCTCTGGGTGAGTCAGTGAGTGAGCGGTGAGTGAATGTGAAGGCCTGGGGCATTACTGCACAGTGCTTAAACTTCATAAACACTGTACACTTAGGCTATGCTAAATTGATTTTAATAATTATTTTTTCTTTAATAATAAATTATCTTAAGTAATAATTAACTATTGATTTTATTATTAGTCACTTATTAATAATAACTAATTGATAATAAATTAGTTAGCATAGCTTTCTGTAACCCTTTTAACTTTATAAACTTTTTAAACTTTTCTACACTTTTGTAATAGCACTTAGCTTAAAACATCAACACATTATACAGCTCTACAAAAATATTTTTCTTTATATTCTCATTCTAGAAGCTCATTCCTATTTTTTTAATCTTTTAGTCTTTTTTGGTAAAAATAAAGACATACAGTAGCCTAGGCTGACACAAGGTCAAGATCAACAATATCAACCATCTTCAGCCTTCATATCTTGTCCCACTGGAAGACTTTCAGGGGTAATAACACGCATGGAGCTGCCATCTCCTATGATAACAATGCCTTCTTCTGGAATACCTCCTGAAGTGCCTGGCTGAGGCTATTTTAAGTTAACTTTTTTGATATATAGAAGGATTGCACTCTAAAATAACAATAAAAACTATAGTAAATACACAAAACATAGCGTAGCCATCTATTATCATTATCAAGTATTATGTACTGTACAAACTGTATGTGCTAGACTTTTACAGGATTGGCAGTGCAGTAGGTTTGTTTATAGCAGCAGCATCACAAACACATGATTAATGCATTGTACTATGAGGTTGTGATGGCTACAATTTTACGAGGTGACAGGAATTCTTCAACTCCATTAAACTCTCATGGGATGACAGTCATATATGCCATTCATCATTGGCCCAAACATCATTATACAGTGCATGACTGTATAACACAGTGGCCTGTGTGTGTGTATTGTGTGTGTGTGTGTGTGTAAGGTTGTTGAAACTGAAATTGAGGTTTAAACTAGGCACCAAGATAAAATATATTAACTTTTCCTGTGAGGTGTTAAATTATCCTATGCAGAATTTGAAATGCAAATGATATTGGAGGTTTAGAGGTCTTCCGGTTCAAACTGTCACAGAGCAGCTCATTTTAAACTCATCCTCCCACTGTAAACAAGTACAAAAGTCAGACAAAACATACAATGCAGTTGTGCATCCACAAAACAGCAGCCAGCACAGGACTATCACCCTTCGGAGAATGAAAGTTCCTGAAAGGGAGATTCACATCCTCATCATCGTTCTTTCTAAAAGCATTAGCCAATATACAATGAAGGGAAATGGAACCCAAGCAGAGAAAAACAATGTCACTGGCAAAGGAAACAGAGATCAGAGTTCAGGCTTGGAACACTGGCTGGGATTTAGGGGTAGGGTGCTGAGGGAGGGAGTTTCAGAGAAGAAACACCCAAAATCTGCACTCCTAAGCTTCATATGCTCTATGTGACACTCTAAGAAGCCCACCAGCGAACAGCTGCTTGGAGATCACATGCCAAGTAGAAATGTCAGAAGCTCCATTGTGTGAGGAGATGTTGAAAGTTCAGCCCTGCAAAACCTGTGTTGAGACATCAGGATGGGGAAGCTGTATAAGTGAGGACCCTGACCTTGGAGTAAAGACCACACTGAAATAGACCCACCCTAGCAAAAGCTAAAATCAAGACTAAGCAGAATCAAAGTGGGTCTGATTTTTACTAAAGGTGATTCTTCATTACCAAACTGTCAAACTATTAGGAGTCTTTGGAGGAAGATAACAAAACAGAGGACCTCTAAAATACATCATCTAGAATATGTGCCATGCCTAGCAGCAGAGCGAATGCAACAACTAGAGAAGAAATAATCAACAGAAGCAGACTCAGAGATGATCTGGATATTGAAGCCAGCAAGCAAGGACATTCTTCTAAATATTTATGATCAATATGTTAAGGAAAATAGAGGAAAAGATGGGCAATCTATTTCAAAATCCCCTGAAAGATAATTATAAGAACAGAGAAAACACAAATGAACACTATGAGAAGGGACATTATAAAACTGTAGATTTTATGGAAACAAAAATAAGAGAATGTTAGACACAGCTTCATGGCAAGACCTTTTACAATTTAGGTATAAAGACATGAGGTCTTGAAAAAGATGGTTGGACAAAGCCAACAGAAAACTAAATAGAAAATATAAATAGTCCCATATCCGTCAAGAAATTGAGTTATAAATAAATTCCTTCCCACCAGGAAAATTCCTTTCCCGGATTTCTTTACTCTGTCAGTTCTTTCAAAAACTTAAAATAGGCTGGTCAGTCTTATTCAGTCTTCCCTTGGTACTTTTTGAGATGGGTTCTAGGACCTCTGTGAATACCAAAATCCATGGATGCTCAGGTCCCATATATAAAGTAGCCTAGTATTTTCCTATTATCTATGCACATCCTTCCATATACTTTAAATCATCTCTAGATTGCTTATAATTTCTAATACAATGTAAATGATTTTTAAATAGTTGTTATACTATATTGCTTAGAAAATAATGACAATGTCTGTACATCTTCATGTACAGATGAGAACGTAACCATTGTAGGTAGTCCTAACTGCATAGTATACATTAGCAGCAACATAACATTTTTCAATCCTCAGGTACTTGAATTCACAGATGTGGAACCCACAGACATAAAAGGCAAACTGTGTAATATAGTTTGGCTGTTTCCTCACCCAAATCTCATATTGAACTGTAGTTATCATAATCCCCACTCCTCTGAATTGGGGACAAGAGAAGGATGACCAGTAATCGTGACTTTTATTTAACATTGTACTGTGTGACCCAAAGAAAATAACAATAATAATAATAGAATTAGATAAGAAATATGACTGTCTTCTTCAAGGAAAACATTATTGTGTATGAAGAAAATATAAGAGGCTCTGTAAACAGACTATTAAAAATAAGTGAATTTGGCAAGGCCAATATAAAACAAAAAGTAACATTTCTATACAAGAGTAATAAACAGTGAGAAGAACTGACATTCTTTAAACAGTAATATGTACAATACCGTGAAGAAACAGAAGTTCCTAGAAATAAATATAAAGGTTATACAAAAATCTCATCACTCAAAATTACAAGACCTTGATAAGACAAATTAAATAGAATATTATTTCATATATGTAAGGAAGACAGTATTGCTAAGATACCATTTATCCACAAAATGATCTATGAAACCAATGCAATTGTAATAAAAATCTCAACAGTTTTTGTGTGTGTGTGTGGGAATCAACATGCTCCTTCTAAAATGTATGCAAAAATATGAGAAGCCTAAAATAGCCAGAACAATATTGGAAGTGAATACAACTGGAGGACTTAAACTATCGGATATCAACAGATACTTGAAAGCCACAGTGATTAAAGGAGTGAAGTAATTGTTCAGGAATAAACAAACAGAAAAAAATTATTAAAAAGGAACCCACTCTCTTTTATTCTAGGAGTTTTCTATTTTAGCCCTTACATGTAGGTCTCTAATCCATTTTATGTTAATTTTTGCATATACTGTGAGGTAGGGTTTTAATTTCTTTCTGTTTTTTTCTTTGGTAGAGACAGTGTATCACCCAGGCTAGAGTGCAGTGGTGCAATCAGAGCTCATGGTAACCTTGAACTGCTGGGTCCAAGCAATTCTCCTGTCTCAGCCTCTCAAAATGCTGAGATTGCAGGTGTGGTCACCACTTCCAGCTCTCAGTTTCATCCTCTAGAATGTGGACTTCCAATTGTCACAGTTCCATTAGATGAAGAGTGTATGTTTTTCCACATTGAATTGTCTTAGATTTTTTGCACATAATTTCTTTATGTGTCTCTGGGCTGTTGTCCAGCGCCTTTTCATTTCAATCTGAATGACTCATATTAGCATTTCTTATAGGAAAGATCTGCTAGCATTGGAATCTCTCAGTTGTTAATTATGTGGAAAATCTCAATTTCTCCTTCATTTATTTTAACTTATTAATTGTGATAAAATGTACATAACATAAATTTTGCAATCTTAACCATTTGTAATGGTACTGTTCAGTACTGCTAAGAACATTCACACTGTTTTGCAAACCAATCTCCAAAACTGTTTTCATCTTGCAAAACTGTATATTCTCATTTTTGAAAAATAAGATATCTGGATATAGAACTTTTGGTTGACAGCTTTATTTTTGCAGCAATTTAAACATGTCATACCACTCTGACATTCCTTAGCGTTTTCTGGTATGAAATTGGCTGTTAATCTCAATGAGGATCCCTTGTACATAATGTGTTGTTACCTGCTGCTGTCCAAGTTCTCTCTGCTTCTATTTCAGCAGTTTGGTTATAATGTATTTTGGTTTGGCTCTCTTTGAGTTTATTCTGCTTGGAGTTCATTCAAGTTCTTGCATGTGAATGTGTAGATTCACAGATTTTTATCAAGTTTGGCAAGGTTTCACCTGTTATGTTACCCCATATTTTTACTGTCTCTTTCCATCTCTCCTTTACTTTGAGGATTCCCATTATGCATCTGTCAGTCCACTTGATGCTGTACAGAGGTTTCGTAGCCTCTGATCATTTGCCTTTATATTTTTTCTTCCTGCTCTTTAGATTCCATAATCCTAATTGGCCTGTCTTCAATTTGCTAGTTCTTCTGCCTGCTAAATTCTGCATATCTTGGTCAGCATGATGGTGTCCCACAAGTCCCTTAAGCTCTGCTCACTATTATTTTTTCTTCTTTTTTTTAATTTGCCTTCTGCACAGTCTACAATTTAAGATGGCTTGTCTTCAAGTTTGCTGATTCTTTCTTCTACCTGTTCAAATCTGCTATTGAACATCTCTAATGAATTTTTTATATCAGTGATTATACTTTTCCCTCTAGAATTTCTGTTTCCTTATTATATTTTTAATGACGGTCTTTCTTTGGTGAGATATTGTTCTTTGGTTCCTTTATATGCTTTCCTTTTGTCCATTGTCTTTTTTTATTATTCTGTTTGGGCATATTTAAGACTCTGTGGGTTTGAAGTCTTTGTCTAGTAAGTCCAATGACGGCTTTCTTAAGGACAGCTTCTGCTGATGTGGTTTTTTCTGTGAATGGGCCACTTTCTTAAACTTTTGAGTACCTCAAGATTTTTTGTTAAAAACTGAACACTTTGAATTCAACCATGTGGTAACTCTGGATATCATATTCTTCCCACTCCCCAGAGCTTCTTGTGGATGGAGTTGTTTCTTAGTGACTTTTCTAAACTATTTTTTAAGCTTGTTCTTTGTCATGTGTCATCACTAAAATCTATTCTATTAGCTTCATGGTCAGCTAGTGATTTGACAGAGGTTTCCTTAAACAGCTTCAGCCAAAAAATAAATAAATAATCCCCTCCCAGACTTTGCAGATAGACTCTGAGGTGGGACACTCCTTCAACACTTAACCAGTAAGTTTAGACATCCACCTTAACTTCATTGACTGCTTAGATAGAGGCCAAAAATCATCTAGAGGTAAAAGCCTAAAGTCTTCTGTTATTTTTAAAGCATGTGTTTAGCCCTGGCCATGTATGTGGCATTCTGGTCTCCTCAGCATATGCAGGATATTTTGAAAGCCATACTGCCCTATGTATCTCCACCTCCAGCCTCTACCTTTCTAGGCTTTTCAGTCTGTCTGCTGTTTACCCATCTGTTATTCCTTGCCCCGGGCATCTCTGACTAGTATTTGCCTTTAAATGCTTTTGACAAACACTGTGATGGAGACCACTCCAATCTTAATGAAGTTCCAAGAGGAGCAAAGCAAAGACCAGCCTCTGAGCTGATCATTTTGGGGGGGCTGTCATACATGTCAAAGGACACAAACACAATTTTTTGAGAAGCAACTTCATTTTGCCTCTTCTGGCATCAGGAAACTACACCAGGAATGTGGCCACTGTCCCCATGGCTACCTAATAGCTGAGGGTGTGGGGGTGGGAGTGAGTAGGTGGCTAAGGAATAGTGTCACCATGCTCTCTTACCAAAATTTAGAGCTTCTTTTTCATTAAGCACTACTTTGGTTGTTGTAAAAAGTTTTTACATAGACTCCAGAGTACAGAATAATTTAATTTTGATAGTTTTTTCCAGGTTAATAGTTGCCTTAGTAGGGGACTGTGTTTTTGGAGTTCTCTACCATTTTTTGGTAAAGGCATTACAATCATCTCTTAATAAGATTTTAAAATTATGAAAAAATCTTATGTATCTCCCCACACGCTTACCATTTCTGGTGCTCTTCATTACATATTTGCAGTTGGTATCATTTTCTTTTTGCCCGAAGGGCTGAAACATTTCTTACAGTTTATTTATTACAGTTCATTATTACAGTGTAAATTTTTTCACTTCCTGTAAGTCTAAAATCCCTTTTTTTTTGATAGATGTTTTTAGGGTGTGTTAAATAGCTCGATTTAATCATTACATATGGTATACATATATCAGTATATCACACAGTACCTCATGAATATATTATTATTTGTCAATTAAAATTATACATATTACATATATGTTTTTAAAGGGTCTTTTTCTGGAAATAGAATCTAGTTTGACAGCATTTTCCTTTCAGAATTTTAGAGATGTTGCTCATCTGTCTCCTCCTTTGCACTGTTTCCAGTGAAATAACTGCTATCATCTTTATTTTTATCCTTTTTTTTTCATTTTCTCCATTTTCAATTTTCTCTCTTTGTTTGGTTTTGAACAAATGTTATGTTATTCACCCACAATTATAAACTAAACTTGAGAAACAATCTGTAGGGAGAGTTTGTTGATGATTGATTATAAATTTTCAGAAACAGTTGTTTATTCCTTGTTTATTAGGTCAAAGGCTAATTTCCTTAGAATATTATTGTATTAAAGAATGTCATAAATAATTTTATTTGTGATCTGGACCTGGTGCCCAAGTAGGTGGTAAAGCCTACCTGGCATTCTGGAGGATGTTTTTAGGCTGTTTCTTGGATAAGATTAACCTACAAATTGCTGTACTTTGAGCGAAGTAGATTGCCCTCTATAAAACTAATGGACTTCACTCAATTCATTGAAAGTGTAAATTGAATAAAACAGTGACCTTTCCCAAGCAAGATGGAATTCTGTCCTGGGATTTGAACTGCAGTATCAGTCTTCTGACCCATAAAGAGCTGGTTGGTTTGTGTACAACATTTGAAAAATGAATGAACAACATCCTGTTTGGAGGTCTTCCCTTTTGATCAAAGAAGATAAAAACAGAACAACTCTTGTGGGCTGAATTGCATAGTGTTTTCTTAGCAGTGATGGAAGGATTGAATAATGATAAAAGTTTCTATGTTTTAGTTTTTACTGACTTATGGGCAGTGACTGATGGCCTAGCCATATAATTAATCAAGAGAGCAATGGAAAACTGGCCTATGAAAAGAATACCCATATGGGACACAGTCCCATGGACATCACTATGGTAATTTGAAAGGTGCGTTAATGTAAGACACACTGATGCCTGATATAGAGTGGATGTTGTTCTTGCCCGAATCTCATGTCAAGATGTGATCCCCAGCATTATAGGTGGGAAGTGATTGGATTATGGGGTGGTTTCTCATGACTGGTTCAGCATCATCCCCTTGGTGCCGTTCAATGCCCATCAGGATAAATCCCTTCCAGGTCTGCAAGGTGATTGAAATCAACAAGCATTTGTCTCTAAGTGCTTGCCAGGTATGAAAGTGGCTAAGGCAGAAGGATAATTCCAGCTATGAAAGTGGCTGAGGCAGAAAGATATCTTAAGTACAGTTATTTGAGTTTAGCCTGATAAATATTTGAGTCTGGCCTGGGAAATGTATTAAGACCACAACTCAGAAAAAAATTTACGTTTGTTTGTGAAGATCACCTGGGTCCATGAAATAAGTAGAACTGGGGCTGTAGCAATGCAGAGATGGACTGAATCAAGACATATTCCTCTTGCATTCCCCACCTCATAGGCACAAAATATTCATAAGAACTATTCTATTTAACAAGACTGGGTGCAGTGGCTCATGCCTGTAATCCCACCACTTTCGGAGGCTGAGATGAGTGGATCACTTGAGGTCAGGAGTTTGAGACCAGCCTGGCAAACATGGTGAAACTAAAAATAAAGCAATTAGCTGGCATGGTGCCTGCCTATAGTCCAGCTACTCGGGAGACTGAGGCAGGAGAATGGCTTGAACATGAGAGGCAGAGGTTTCAGTGAGCTGAGGTGGTGCCACTACACTCCATCCTGAGAGACAGAGTGAGACTGTGTCTCAAAAGAAGAAAAAAAGAAGTGTTCTCTTTAACAAGAAAAGAGACGGAGATAAGCAGAGACAAAAAAAAAATGAACCTGAATGGGAGGTATTGCCATAATGTGGACCACTGAGCCACGTTACACCAGGAAACACACTTGCCCACAATGTCCAACAACGGTCAGAGAGTCAGAGAAATATCTGCCTCAGAGGAAGAGTTCCATAGAGAATTAAAATAGTCCATTGAAACATTGACTGTATAAAGCAGGAGTGGGGAGACATAGGCATGAAGGGCGGGCTTACACACCTTCATGAGTGAGCTCACACTTGACATGAGAGTATCTCTCTTTTCCTGGTGGAGCCGGGGAGGTCCTGGTGTGATCTACATACAGTCCTTCCCAAGGTGGGAGGACAGTGGAATGATGACTGTACTTTACCTCATCTTGCTTTTCTCATACCTGATGGTTCCAGGACTAGGGATGCAAATAGCATCTAGAAACAGGAATTATTCCTAAACAGGAAACTGTAAATATATTTTATGTCTGTGATGTAAGGATTCCTGAGGGCCTGGAGAAGGAGGTTGTACATTCACTGCATTTGGATAAGTTGGGGTTAACACTGAATGCAGCTGTATTGCCTGAGATCAGATAGCCAACCAGTTCTCTACCTGCATATCACTAACCTCTGTTAACTGGAATGGGCTGACAGGAGACATTTGCTAGAACAGTATTGCTCCCTGCAGTCTAGGACAGCAAAGCAGCAGAACCTCGTGTTCCTTCCAAAACTGGAAATGTTTGATATAAATGAAGAGAAGGAGAAATAGCTGAGGGTAAATGAATGAATAAATGGGTTATGTAATGAGGAAAATCCAATGTAACATGAACTACTCGAAAGAGGCATAAGCAAGAGATGATATTGTCTCCGAGCTCAATTTTCCCAGATGCCTGAAAGAGTGCATCTATATGTTGCTGAGACTACTCCTGTTTTGGGACTACACTGGGATAATTGTTAATGATCAAACAGGATTCTGGTAATGTGCCAAGTTCTTTTTACTCTTATGATTCCTCTGATATAGGAGATCTGTGATTGGCCAGGCACAGTGGCTCACGCTTGCAATTTCATCACTTTGGGAGGCCATGGTAGGAGCATTGTTTAAGGTTAGGAGTTTGAGACTAGCCTGGGCAAAATAGTGAGATCCCATTCCTACAAAATATTTAAAAAATTAGTTGGGCATGGTGGTGTGCATCTGTAATGCTATCTACTCAGGAGTCTGAGCCAGAAGGATCACTTGAGCCCAGGAATTCAGGGTTACAGTGAGCTATGATTGTGCCACTGCATTCTACCCTGGGCAACAGAGCAAGACCTTGTCTCTAAAATAAATAAATAAATATTATAAAAAGAGATAATGTGGTCAAAGACCAGGGTGTGACCTGTGGTCCAATTAAAATATTTGGCCTTTGTCCCTGTTTCCTGACAAACAGGTTATAAAACATTAGCAGTCTCCTCAGTGATAAGCATGACTTTAACATGGCAATGAGATGACTATGGGCTGAGGAGCTCCTAGGTAGCTTCAGGATAGAAGCTGCTTCCAGAAACATGAAGCTGTGATTAGAGGACTGGAACTTTCAGCCTCATCCCTTACCTCTGCAAAGGAAAGAGGGCCTGGAGGTTGAGTTCAGTCACCAATGGCCAATGATTTAATTAATCTTGCCTACACATGAAACTTCCATAGAAACCTACAGAGATTGGGTTTTGGAGAGCTTTCCAATAGGTGAGCATATCTGTGTGTCCATGTGCTGGGAGGATGGTGCACCCCATCTCCATGGGAACAGAGGCTCCTGTCCTCAGAGCCCTTCCAGACCTCACCCTGTGCATACTTCATCTGGCTGTTCATTTGTATCCTTTGTAACTGCTATGGTTCGAATGTTTGTCCAAAAATACATCTGTTGGATGATTCATCCCCAATGCAACATCTTTAAGAGGTGGGACCTTTGAGAGGTGATTGGATCGTCAGAGCTCTGGCCTCATTAATGGATTAAGTCTGATCATAAAAGGACCTGAGGCTGTGAATTTAACCTCTTTCCCTCTCCCTCTCACCCTCTCTTGCCCTTTTGCTTTCTACCAGATACAATCCCTTGATCTTGGAATTTCCACCCTCAACAACCATGAATCAAATAAATTTCTGTTTGTTATAAGTTATCCAGTCTCAGGTGTTCTGCTATAGTTGCATAATTTAAACCAGGGATTCCTAACCCCCGGGCTGTGGGCTGGTGCAGGTTCCTGGCCTGGATGGAACCAGATCGCACAGCAGGAGGTGACTAGTGGCAAGAGAGCATGAGCATGACCGCAGGAGCTCCGCCTGCTGTCAGATGAGTGGCGGAATTTGATTCTCATAGAAGCATGAACCCTATTGTGAACTCTGCGTGCGAGAGCTCTAGGTTGCATGCTCCTTATGACACATTAATGCCTGATCATCTGAGGTGGAACAGTTTCATCTGAAACCATTCCCCTCCACCTCCTGCTGCCTCCACTGGTCCGTGGAAAAATTGTCTTCCATGAAACTGGTCCCTGGTGCCAAAAAGGTGGGGACTGCTGATTTAAGCTATAACAATAATTAACTGCAGTACTGAGTGTGAAAGGAAGATAAAATTTCAGAACTCTAAACTCACTATGCCAAAGTAAAGTTTGGAAACTGAGTGATGGATAAATGGCCTTTCTTTTGTTCCTAAACAACTAACTGCAAAGATAGAAGACCACATATCTCCCCAGGTGGCCTCCCTCACAAATTGCTCACAGGATAATTCCTTGTGGGCTCCAACATCTTTACTGTAAAATAGAGTTCTGTTGAATTTCCCCCTGACAATGTAAATTAACAGCTGTCTTCACAGGTTCAGGACAAACACAAGACTAGAAATCATCCTTCCACCCACGCAGAGACAGATGCATATTTGAGTTCTCTACCCAACGTTTACTTTATCTTATATAAAATGCAGATTTTCTGAGCATGAGATTAAAGCATATTTGACTGTTACTTTTTTCTCTCTTGCCTGCTCTTTCCCCTGTAAATATTGCAGCCCTCAAAACCCTCTTAGGAAAAAGCATGGGCCACAGATGCTACAATGATTTGTTTCTGTTTCCAAGGTGCATCTTCAGCTTGGCAAAATAAACTTCTAAACTGATCAAGAACTGTCTCAAACATTTTCTGGTTTGCATGACAATAGCAACTTCCTGAGTTCTTTGAGTTAGTTTAAGAATTATCACCCCCGGGGAGGTGAGATACCCCTGACTCTGCAGCCATGTTAGACAGAAGTGCAGGTAACCTGGGACCCGATACTTGTGACTTGCATCTGAAGTGAGGACAGTCTTGTGGGACTGAGACCTTAAACCTGTGGAGTCTGAGGTGAACTCCAGGTAGTTAGTGTCAGAACTGAGTCAAATTCTAGGATTCCCAGCTGTTATGGAAGAATCAGAAAGTTACTTGGGTGGAGGAAAACCCCATCACCATCTCACAGAGAGAAGCCTATGGTAAGAGTAAGCAAGTAAACTTCTACCTTCTTTGGTCCCAGAGGAAAAGATAAACAAAATGTAAGCATTTATTTCATGTCCTAAGTCTGCTAAACACAGGTTGCTACCAGCTGTTCATTGTCCAGACATGGAGTGGCCCTACCTCTAACCTAGAAGTTAGAATTTTCTTTTAGGCCTCTGAGGGGGTCACATAAAAACAATTAAATGTGCCAGGGCACAGTGGCTCATGCCTGTAATCCCAGCACATTGGGAGGCTGAGGTGGGCTGATCACCTGAGGTCAGGAGTTCGAGACCAGCCTGACCAACATGGAGAAACCCCATCTCTACTACAATTACAAAATTACCTGTGTGTGGTGGTGCATGCCTGTAAGCCTAGCCACTTGGCAGGCTGAGGCAGGAGAGTTGCTTAAACCCAGAAGGGAGAGGTTGTGCTGAGCTGAGATCGCGCCATTGCACGCCAGCCTGGGCAACAAGAGCAAAATTCTGTCTCAAAAACAAACAAAAAACCTAACAAATGGTAGAGATTCTTTCCCCAGAAATATTTCCACACACAAGAACATATAAATGTTAATATAAGACATCAGTGTGCACCCAGATTCTCTGAGATCTTACAAACTTGGGTTTTTAAATCCTAGTAAGAGACAATGCCGAGGGAAGATGTGTGAATAATCATTTCACCATCACACAATGCCACTCCAATAATCTAGAATGTAAGCTGGGATAGATAAAAACTTGATGTAATAACATACTTTCAAAGGAATGGGTGGAAAGACATTATTTGTTAGTCACTGGTTTATTCAGACACTCCAAGTGCCTACCAGGTACCACATAAATTTCTTGTCTTGGATCACTGCTCCAAGAATTAAAATTTGTCATTCTTTTCCCACCCCTCACATTCCAGCACTTGAGCTCTCTTATTACATCAGAATTCCACACTGTTGATAAAAAGATTCAACTCTGTAAAATACTTGGAGAGATTTACTCTGAGCTAAATATGAGTGACCATGGCCCATGGCACAGTCCTCAGGAGACCCTGAGAACATGAGTTCAAGGTGGCTGGGGTGTAGGTTGGTTTTATACATTTTAGGACGATATGAGACATCAATCAAGTACATTTAAGATGTACATTGGTTTCATCCAGAAACTCAGGACAACTTGAAGCAAGCAGGGCTGAGTGTTAGTGCTTCTGGCTATAGGTAGATTTTAAAACATTCTGATTGGTAATCGGTTGAGTTATTATCAATAGAAAGGAATGTCTGGGTTATGGTAAGAGGTTGGGGAGACCAAAATTTTATGCAGATGAAGCCTGCAGGTGGCAGGCTTCAGAGAAAATAGATTGGAAATGTTTCTGATCAGACTTAAGGTCTGTGTTGATGGTAAATGCTGGTCAGCTTTTCCTGAAATCCAAAAGGGAAGAGGGCATAATGAGCCATGTTCAACACCTGCTTCCCATGATGGCCTGAGCCAGTCTTCCAGGTGAACTGTTGAGTGCCCTGGCAGAGGAGGGTGTCCATTAAGATGGTTGAGAGGGGTGGCTTTGAAGTTTATTTCTGGTTTACAACAGGTAAAGAGTGTGTGTGTGTGTGTGTGTGTGAGTGATGGAGTTTTACTCTTATTTCCCAGGCTGGAGTGCAATGGCATGATCTCAGCTCACTGCATTCTCTGTCTCCTGGGTTGAAGTGATTCTCCTGCCTCACCCTCCCGAGTAGCTGGGATTACAGGCATGCGCCAACATGCCTGGCTAATTTTGTATTATTAGTCGAGACAGTGTTTTACTATGTTGGCCAGGCTGGTCTGGAACTCCTGACCTCAGGTGATCCACCTGCCTCAGCCTTCCAAAATGCTGGGATTACAGGTGTGAGCCATTGCACCCAGCCTACAACATGCAAAGTTTTGACAGGAGACAGAAATCACCTCCCTTTCTAGAAGAGTGCAACACTCCAGTCACCCCTGCAGTTGATCATGGACATGAGTCCTAGGCTCCACCAGTCAAATGAGCACCTGCTGAAGCAGCGTTATTGTCTCCAGTAAATACTCAGGGTTCGTGGTCTTGGGCCATGAAAATGAAGGACACTGACACACAAGAAGTGAATTCAGGAGCAGACGTTTAATCGGCAAAAGAAGGACAATGGGGAACAGCTCTGTCTCTTGCAAAAGAGAGCGGCACCCAAAAGGGAATTCTGGCCTGTAATGGGAGTGCCCTAGATTTTATAGGCAGGCTTGAGGAGATGGTGTCTGATTTATGTAGGGCCCACAGCTTGGTTGGACCAGGTGTGACATTTACATAGTGAGTGGGGAAAGCTGTTCACCCAGCCCTAATCTTGTTACACAAATGGGCTTTCCACTTGTCCAATACCATGTTGTCTGCTCCTTACTGTACTTGTGGCTGGCAAAGAGAAGGGAAGATAGAGCTGCCATTGAGAACACACCTAGTCCCAGGTGTCCTTCTCCTATTGGCACAGCTGCCGCATTCACCCGTGAGAGCTTCCAGCTTGCTTGTCTGTGTCTGAAGCTTGATTTTACAGGCTGCTCTTTGTTAGAAAAGAAAATGACTTGGGGGCTGCTTTTCATTAAAAGGAAAACCTTACTGAGAACTTCCATACCCTCTCTATCTGCCTAAATAATTTCTTCTTAACTCCTATGTTACTGCCAGACGCTGAGCCAGAATGAGGTGACACAGAGAGCTAGGACTGTGCAGAATGCATTTCAGTAAAGGTGGCTGAGTGGCAGTGGTGATGTCCAGTTTCCAGGTGCAGCAGTGACATCTATCCTTGCCTCAGGGTCCAGTGTCCAGCACCAGGGTGTCAGAGGTGTGAGCAGTGGCATCTGTGCTCAGCAGCAGGGGCAGTTGTTCCTAGGAGAGACTGGATCCCGGGCGGGCTGTGGATTCTGTTCCTGGATGTGTTGTTTCCAGCCTCATTCTGTGGCCTTCCCCACAATAAAATTAGCCCCCAATACCAGATATACTACTTTATGTGTAAATTACAGAAATTTGTTTTCCATAGTTTGCTCCAAGAAATGAGTGAGAAATCAGAGTGTGGACCAGTGTCAGAGAGCAGCATTCAGAGGTGTTTTTTATGTGAGAGCCACATCTTGAATTGTCTACCTGGTCTCTACCCCATGGTGGAGAGATCAGCAAGGAATATCACATCTCACAATTGATGATATACATCCTCTCTTTTCTTTCTGAGGGAAAAAACCACTTTTAACCAAGGTTTGGAAACCCACCCGACCCACCCACCCTGGGCACTCTCTGATCTCTGATCTCCGTGTTTCCTAATCTGACTGAGCAACAGGATTGCTGGTGGGGGCTTAGAAAATCCTCAGGACACTCCCCAGAACCCCTGTCTCATGAAATTATGGAAAGGACTGAGGAATCATTTATATAACAAGCCCTACAGGCGAGGCTGATGCACAGACATGTGGGATCCTGGTGTTCTTGCTGCTCCAAGTGTGATCTGGAGACCAGCAGCAGGAGCTCCAGCCTTGTCATAAATCCAAAATCTGTTGCTTGACTCCAGACTTCCTGGATCTCAGCACCACATCCAGGTGATTCCTGTGCACATGGGAGGTCCTTGTCTGAGTGTCCTCTAGGTGTGGGGTCAGAACTGTGCCGTCTGCTCTGGGTGTGGTCTGATGAAATCCCTTAGAACCAGAGGCCCAGGGTTCAGTCCCTGCACTCATTCTTTTCCACAATCACTGTCTTGGTGCCCTCATCCACGCTTGAGGTTTTACGTATCATTTATATGGTGTGACTCCTAAGTCTATTCTCCAGCCCAGTCCTAAGCTCTGGAGTTGTCTGTCCAACTTCCACCCCGGCTCCTCACTTGCATTCCTAGTAGACATCTTCTCCACTGAGTGCCTGGGATGCCCCCTCTCAGTATGCTCCTGCCAGAGTCTCCCCATCTCTGCTGATAGCAGCTCACCATTCTACTCACTCATTTTACAACTATGGGTGCCCTTGATTCTTCTTTCTCATACCACAGATATAGTCCATTGGCAAATGCTGTGAGTTCATCTTCAAATGCATCCAGAATCCCCTCACATGCCACTAATTCCCCTGCTCACACCCCAGTCAGGGTAACGACATCTCCAGCCTAGAATACTGCACTTGCTTCCCACTATTTTCCCTTCTGCCTCCCGCATCCCTCACCTCTCAATTCTGTTCTCAGCACAGCAGTAAGAGAGATCCTTTTAAAAAAGAAATCATAACATGTCTCCCTTCTGCTCAAACCTGTCCTCTAACTCCCATCTCATTCAAAACAAAGGTCAGATCCAATCTCACTCCCCCCAAGTGCACCTAAAAAAATAAAAATGGATGGTGGAAAAATAAAACAATGTAGAAGCATTGAGAGGCTGACACTTTAATAAAAATCAAAGTGAATCCTAAATCAAGGAACCCTGCATTTACTTTCTTGCTGAGCTTATTCGCTTAATGTAGGATAATCAAGCTTTAGTTTTCATGGCCTCCTAAGATATTCAGAATAGAAGACAAAATTCAGGTAGTGCTCAGAGTGGGAAATTTAATAGTGTTTGCTTCCATTTAACCAAGATCCCTAAAGCTGGTTCTTCAGTATAAGAAAAATATCCCGAGAGAGATCCAAGATGGCCGATTACTAGCAGCTCAGGATTGTAGCTCCCAGAGAAAGCGCACAGAACGAGAGGATTCCACACTTTCAGATGAATTTTTGTTGCCCACGGACCAGGAGATTCCCAGCAGAGGAGCCCCACGGGTCGCCAGCGTGACTCTTGTGGCCAGCATGGCGGTTTTGCCAGAGCCCCGGCGTGACGGTTCTTGGTGCAGAGTAAACGGGACTGGGTCCCCTTTTGATCAATGTTTGGAGCTCTGGGAAGGCAGAATCGCCCATTTACCTGATTGAAAAAGGGATTCAAGAGGGAAGCCAGACTGGAGATTCCCGGGCAGAAAAGCACCACGAATCTTAATGCCACTGTTTTAGCCAGTGCAGTGGGTTGCTCAGATTTCAGCACTGAGAATCAACAAGTTGGACGTCCACTCAGAGACTTAATTTGAAAGTTGGCAATTACAAAGATGACAGGTGGATAAACTCACAATGATGGGAAGAAACCAGCGTAAAGAGGCTGAGAATATTCAAAATCAGAATGCGTCTCCTTCTACAGGGGATCACAGCTCCTCATCAACAAGGGAACAAGGCCTGTTGGAGAATGAGTGCATTCCATTAACAGAATTAGGCTTCGGAAAGTGGATAATAAGGAACTTTAGTGAGCTAAAAGAACATGTTCTAGCCCAATGTAAAGAAACTAAGAACCTTGAAAAAAGGTTTGACAAAATGCTAATGAGAATAGACAATTTAGAGAGGAATCTAAGTGAATTAATGGAACTGAAAAACGCAATACAAGAACTCCGTGAAGTATGCACAGGTTTTAACAGTCGAATTGACCAAGCAGAAGAAAGGATATTAGAGGTCGAAGACCAACTTAATGAAATGAAACGAGAAGACAAGACTCGAGAAGTAAGAGTAAAAAGGAATGAGCAAAGTCTCCAAGAAATATGGGACTATGTGAAAAGACCTAATTTACGACTGATAGATGTACCTGAATGTCATGAAGAGAATGAATCCAAGTTGGAAAATATTCTTCAGGATATTATGCAGGAAAACTTTCCTAACCTAGTAAGGCAGGACAGTACTCAACTCCAGGTAATCCAGAAAACACTACAAAGATATTCTTCAAGTAGAGCAACTCCAAGACACATAATCGCTAGATTTACTAGGGTTGAAATAAAGGAGAAAATTCTAAGGGCAGCTAGAGAGAAAGGTCAGGTTACCCATAAAGGGAAGCCTTTCAGATTCACAGCAGATCTCTCAGCAGAAACCCTATAAACTAGAAGAGAGTGGGAGTCAATAATCAATGTCCTCAAAGAAAAGAATTTTCAACCCAGAATCTCATATCCAGCCAAACTAAGCTTCAAAAGTGAAGGAAAAATAAAATTTTTCATGAACAAGCAAGCACTCAGAGATTTCATCACCACTAGGCCTGCTTTACAAGAGCTTCCTAAAGAAGCATTACAAACAGAAAGGAACAACCAGTATCAGTCATCCCAAAAACTTATCAAAACGTAAAGAGTATCTCCATAATGAAGAATCTACATCAACTAATGGGCAAAATAGCCAGCTAGCATTAAATCACAATGTTGAACTCACAAATATTAATATTAATCCTAAATTTAAATGGATTAAATGCCCCAATTAAAGACACAGACAGGCAAATTGAACAAAAAGTCAAAACCCATTGGTACACTGTATCCAGATTTAT